>VDFB02067401.1:0-48832 GCA_007258455.2 Sequoia sempervirens
GACCATATAAAATTATGGTAATAATTAAGTTTGGAGTTCTTAAACTCCATACATTACAAAATAAACCATTAAAAGGTTACTTTAATATTGCACAACTAAAGCACTACTATGACAAGACATAAGGAAGAAAATCCATAGGAAAAACTAACATATCTTGTAACATATTGTATTATAGTCGTAAATTTACATTACATAAAGAATACTCCAACAGAAAGAATGGTGCAAATATAATGGGTAGGTAATCACAATAAATACACAAGCCTTACCAAAAACATATGAAGCTAACACAATCCAAACCAATTTCACTTGATAAAATTATGAAGAGCTTTGTTGCAACATAAGAGAATAAAATTTCAAAGAGAAAGAAGTGAAGTGAAAAAAAGTAGAAGGAAAGGTAGTTAACACAATGAAAACACTCATTTTGATTCTATAAACCTCGACTAAAACATAATAAATTTCCTTTTAAAGCAATGCAGATAGATCTAGATGGGGAATTTTCTAATATGCCTACAAACGTGATCTACATAGAAGATGTCTAGGAGTATATTCATATTGCCTTGACAAAAATCAACCACATAAAATTCAAACCCCTTCGCAAGGCATTCTAAAGACAAGCCTCAAAGAATACCTACCATGGTTTTAGCAGATCCCTAATTTTAAGATAGACATATAGAAGGATTTTTTGGACTTCACAAAAAAACATGAATGGGTTCACCTAATTTTAAGTCACATCCATGATGACTTCATGTACTTGGATAAACCCTACCACATTACAAAAGATACAATTCATGTAGTCAAAGGGTTATGAAACAAAGGTGGATTACCCTCATAAGAAGGTGAACAACTAGGAGCTCATGGGAGCAATGCTAGATGGAAGGAATTTATCATGTCACACCTCATTTTTTAATACTTTAATAACATGGAATTTTGCAATATTTTTCTTATTATCTTGATAATATATATTTAAATTAATATATAATAAGAAAAGGATTGATTTTGATTGAATTAAAATATTTTATAAATAATATAAATGATAATATTTAAATTTAAAAATAAAATTAAAACATGCTTAAAAATTATTAAATACAAACAATAGATTATTTTAACTTGAATATTTATTGCAGAAACTTTTGATCTGCCACCACTCCATACCAACACTTAGAAAAGAGGTTGAGGAACTAAAATATTAAGTGGTCATAACTTCATCATAGTGGAAGTACAAGAGGAAAATAATGGCATGCACCATTTTGGTGAAGAAGGGGGGAAGAGTAAAATAAATTAAAAGGAGAGAATGTTGTCATGAGAGGACAATAATTTTGACGAGAGCGGAAGGAGAGAACATGAAGGGAAACAAGATGAATCATCAAGTGTGGTTTTCTCTCTTTTGTTTAATAAAAATATGTTTCATGCACGAGGTTTTAAAGCTTTTATTTCAATGAAAATTTGGAAACATGAGCAAATAAGAGATGTTTTTAAAGTTGCTCTAGTATGTTAAGTTGTACGATTCTTTTTCCAAGATCCATAAAAAACTCTTTTATCTGTTGGGATTAAATGTTGTACAGCTTTCATGAAAAGAAATATTATAATGTTATAAATTAAATAAATATTTAGTGTGGTGCATCTAGGAGGTGTATTTAGCCACATTAGACATTTATTTGGGGTAACTTGTAAATTTGTATGTAACATTGGGTTAGTTATTTTATGTGCGGGAGACATAGGATAATTAAATATTATTTGGGGAAAAGTATTTATTAATGTATATCAAAAAGTAAATGAGAGGTCAATGGTTTTGTGTACTCATGGTTTTGGGTCACGTGGTTTTATCTTACCACTTGGTTATAGTACTTGTGTGAGCTTGAGTCTATAAAAACAAACACATGTTTAGTGGTTAAGGTTAGATGGGTGAGTGGGTTGTCATAGTATTGAGTCTTTCTGAGGAGTGCATATGTGAAGCATGGCATGGGATGTGTGGATTCATGCTTAGAAACATGGAGAGTACATTGGAGAGGCTTGATGTTTTAGAGGTGTTCATGGAAACTCTGTAAGTGCATGTATTGATTTATTGTTGAATAATAGATGGATTATGGATGTTTTTGGAGGCTATGTTTTTACCTCTTGAGGGTTTTCCCAGGGTATATTTTGTGGCTCGTCTATTTGATATTTGCATATTGTTATGCTATAAGCTTGCATACATGCTTTTCTCTCATGGGGTTATGTAGGAAATGGGGTTATGTAGGAAATGGATTTAAAATTTTGGGTATTATATGCATTTATTTCCTAACATTATCAGCTTCCCTGTAGTTGTTAGTGAGTATTCCTGTAACATTATTTTCTTTAGTCCAAATTTAACACCTCCCATTGGTTATTCTTTACCAAACCTATATATTTTTTAGTATATTGTATGAATATATTAATATGGGTGTATAAATACATATGCACATATACACATATTCATACAATAATAATATGTGTAGAATAAAAATTACCCATAAGTCAATTTGATCATAAATGCCTTTAGAAAATAAAAATATATCATAATATATTGGCTATTGAGAGAAAACAACAAGCCATAGAAAATTTTATAGGTCTTGAAATTCATAAGTCTTCCATAAATGAATTTATTTTGCTAATGAAAAAATTAGTGGCATGACTATTTTATTTTCCATAGAAAGCAGTAGTAATTGTTGTTTTTAGCCTTATCATATGTGATTCTTGGAAGCAAATCAATCTAGCTATTAAATTTTATGCTTTGTTCTTGAAAAATTCAATATAGTATGTTGATTTCTTATAGTATAAACACCCATTTTGCTATTTTTTTGAGAAAATATTGGTGTTGTTCTTTCTTGGCCTAGGTGCCATAAAATGAATTCATGAATACCTTTGTCTACACACTTTCGAGTAAGTTCTCTATTAAATATATTTATGTTAATATTTTAGTGCAACTAAGAGCACATAATCTATCAAATATATTTATAATAATATTCTAATACAACTAAGAAAAATTACTCAATTTTATATTAGTACTCCAATGGAGTTGAGTGCATAAACTCTATCATAAATAGCTCCAATTAAGTGCTTTGTTATTGTAGTGCAATGGAGTATTATAATCCATTATTATCTATTTTTTAATTTATCGTTGTATTATTGTAACACTATCAAGATCAACTTTGATGGTGCAGCTAAAGGAAATCTAGGACCTATTGGATGTGGGGGAGTGATTAGAAATTCTAATGGTAGGCTCGTCTTAGCTATGGCACTCCCTTTGGGAACCCAGACAAACCACTATGCGGAGGCAGTTGCTGCCTATCATGGTCTTAAATTGGCTCAAAGAAAAGGGTATAGGAAGATCTAGTTGGAGGGTGACTCTCTGAACATTATCAATAATTTGAAGAATGTCTCTCCTCCATCTTGGACAATTGAGGCCTTGATCAGGGATTCTATTGAAATTATTAAATCCTTTGATAATGTTTATATCTCCCACATTTTGAGAGAGGGAAATATGTTAGTTGATTTCTTCGCTAACTTTGGAGTGAAAGATAGCAAGGTGTGGGATTTAAATGATCCTATCCCATTTGAGGCTACGGCTATAATTATTAATGAATCCTAATCTTGTGTTGATCCTTTTGTTCATTAAGGCGTGCATGTCCTTACGTGGTTGAATGACATAAGTGAGGATGTTAAAGTTATGATTTTGAGGGATGGCTATCATAAGGCGCGGAGTTCAATTTCATTATGGCTTTTATGTCTTGTGGTGGCCTTCGTACGAATTGTGGGTGTATGCACGTAAAAATGGTCACATTATAATAAGTCTGGTAATTAATTAAATACAAGCTATTTAGTTAAATCTCTAATTCAATCTACATATAAATAAATTTAATTATTTATTTATATTGTTCATTTTATAATTCTTCTACCTTAATTAAATAAATAATTTTATTTAATTATTTACATCTCCATAATATGATAATTAAATTAAATAAATTCTATAATTTATTTATATTAATTATCATATTATTCTAAGTTTGAATATTTATATTCAAAATGGAATATTCCTCCTCTTCATCTCATAGTTAAATATTTAATTTAATGCCTTCTAAATCTATCTCTCTCATATAATTAAATATTACTTATTTAATTAGGTGAGTTTCTAAATTCATCTTCCCATATAATTAAGTAAGTTTATTTATTTAATTATGAATTTCATTTCAACTCATCCTTCAAAACAGAAACCTTCCTTTAGTTCTGAATGAGAAAAATTGAAGAAGAGGAAACCTTCTATCTCTCTCTCAAATTCTCAAAAAAATCTCTTACCGTTCATCTTACCAGACTGAATTTCAACCTTTGATCTTTGCCAACTAAGATTTTTCCTTCGAAAAATCTATAAATCTAACCTTTCACAAACCATTTGGATCGAATCTTCTTCTAGCATCTTCACTCTGTCAAAATCAGTCTTCAATCGCCATCTACCATCTTCATCACATCGTTATGCTACAGAATTGAGCAACCAACATTCCTCTATTATCAACCTTTGAAATCTTGCATCCTTGTGCAGGTGGAGAAGAGCCATGGAGATTAATCAACACTAGTTTGAAAATCGGTTTGCATGTTATTTGTTTATTATTTTTATTTTTCATTCTAGTTTGTACTTCATGGTGCTTGATAGGATTTAATTTGTTTATTGTCTTCAATTCATTTAAACCTATTTGATTTTTAAGTCCTATCTACAGTGGGTGTTAGTCGCCTTAGTTTCCAAAGTCTTATGTTGGATATTTTGGCTTTGGATGTTATCTGTTGGTTTTTCCTGAGTTTCTTGCTAGGTGCTTGGTCTTTGTTCTCTAGTGTCATGGGTGGGGATAGAAATCGTGCCAAGCCTAAATCCTATGATACTGCTAAGCAGAGAAAGGAGGTATGGGAGATTTTATAAAAAGGGTGGTTTAACTCCATTTATGGAGAAACTACATGGAAACAACCCCCAGGTCACTGATTTGGTTGTTGAAGGGTGGAAAGAGAGAACCCTGAATTTGGGTGATAGGGAAATTGTGGTGGATGAAGAATTCATAGCCCAAATTACAAGCTTGGCTATTTAGGGTATGAAGGTGTTCAGAGATAAGAAAGAATTGTAGGCCATGATGTCTCTTTTCTTCAAAAAGAATGAGGTTGCTGACTTGGAGCCCGCGAAGAGTGGTGGGTATCTGAGGAGTTCCTTGAAAGCACTTTTGCAGGATGTTGCAGAAATTATGAGGTATGTTACCTTGGAGGGAAGGTACACGGCTATTAACAATTACCATTTTCTTTTGCTTAACCATTTTCGACACAAGAAATGGGTGTCCTTTCCCTACTATTTGTTGATGTTGATGGACTCTAGGATTAAATATCATAGGAAAAACCCCAAAAATCTTGCCCTACATTCAAGTTTGATTCTCCTAATTTATGAACATGTTAAAGCTCATGATGTGCATAAAACCCTTGTGTCTTCGAAGGATAATCTTGCTAAACTAGGGAGGGCTATGAGACGGAGTCGAGAGAGGAAAGGGCTTTTAAGAAATTGAAAAGGAGGATGCTTATTTTAAACAAATAATTTGAGTTTGATAGGGATGATGATGTTGATTATGTCTCAGATTTGTATGCCTCTTTGGAGGAGGGCCCCACTTCCCCTATTTAGGGTAAATCTAGGAAAAGGAAGATGGATGAGAAGGCGAGATATACGACATGTAGTGATGAAATGGTTGCAATTGTTCCTTCTAAGCAGGGTAAGGATAAAAATGAACTTTATGGGGAAGCCTCTTCTCCTCCCCCAGTGACTAAATTTGTGCAAGAGCTTAAGGAGGGGATCCAGAAGAGAAGGGTGTTGAATGTTGGTCAAATCTTGGAGAAGGGTTTCCCTCTTTCCCTAGCTGGGGGTATATATGGTGAGGTTGTTCCAAGCACTAACATTGGGTTGCAGAAGTAGGAGAAGGAAAGAGTTGGGGGTGGCAGACATGATGTGGGAACTAGTATTGTAGATGCAGAGAGGATTTTGAATAGGAAGGTTGTTGCGGAGGAAATTGCCAGTGCCATTCGTAGGATGAAGTCTCTTGTCCTTGTTGTTAAAGGTAGGGAAGTTTCTGCTAAAAAGGTTCGTGTGAGTTCTTTTGATGAGGATGTTGTTGTGGGAAAACGTATTGAAAAATTTGATAGGGAGGATCTTTATGATGTGTTGGGTTCAACCCGTGACAGTGTTAATGTGCTTTTTAAACTTTTTAAATGGTTCTTTCATGAGATCAATAGGACCAATATTCGTATTAGAGGTGTTGCTAGCAAGGCTGAGGGCCCTTCTGTCCAAATCCAAATTGATAATTTAATGGATGGTCTCAATACTATGGCTAATACTGTGGCAGAGGAGACTGTCAATTTGAAATAGAATATGGAGGGAAGAATGTTATCCCTTGAGGATAAAATTGATAAGATATGGGATGTTGTGATGAAGGGTGGAGATGCCCCTAAGGTCCTAGCTATGTCGTACCTAGCGAAGGCTATTTCCCATGTGACTACTATTAAAAAGAGAAAGGAGAATGTGTCTAATGATGTTATTGTTGTTGGGGGTAAGCTGATGGATGTGGATTATGCTACTGACAAGGGTGTTGCTAAAGGTTATATTTTGAGTAGTGAGGTAAAAACTAGTGGGTCAGGGGTCAGGACAAGAAACATAATGAAAAATCAGGTTGGGACCTCGGGTATTGAGGTTTTTGATATGGTTAAGGGGGAGAAGTTGGTTGCTAGTGAAATGGAAGTTTTTGAAATTCTGAACAATATGTAGTGTTGCTAGCTGGTTTCCTTTTTGTTGGTTTTTTTTGGCTAGTGGTTTGTTGACATTGGGTTGATTGTTGTTTAATGTTGTTTTCTTTTTATATCAGCTGCTTTATTTTGTAAAGGGTTTTGGGCCCCTTCAAAACTCATCTTTTACCTCTAATCAAAACACTGTCAAATACTTATGTACTCTATTTTTATTTCTCTACCAATAAAGGGGATAACTACAATATAGAATCATTGGATTATGTGCATTTAAGACATTGAGTACCACTATGTAAATTAGGCATGGATCGCATGGGCATGTGTAGATGTATATGAATACACATACACATATACACATAGACATGTTCACATGACATGTAACAAAAGAATAAATTCTGGTTTTTACTTGTAGGTAAAAGGAAAAATGGGTTAGCTAGTTGAGTAAGTTTAAAGACTATGGGAAAGTAGCCTGTAAAGAAAAAGAGAACACAAGAAAAAAATGTATAAGTTTTGATTAAAATATTTTAGTTTATTTATAGTTAAGATTTATATATTATTGAATTTATTTGTTTAAAAGTTGGAATGGGAATGAATATTTTGAGAAAAAGAGGTCAAATAGATAATGGTGTAAAAAGTGTATAAAATTTGATTTGGATGTATGAATAATTATATATGTATACACAATTGTTTTTATAGTCTTATATGAAGGATGAACTATATTATGTAATCTTTCTAACCAAAATGAAACAAATTTATGTGAGATATAAAGATACATGGGAATGTACCAATTCTTTGTATAGAGGACCCATAAGCAGTTTTGGTATTTTTACTAAATTAGTGAAAATATCTTTTGTCTACCTTAATTGTCTAATATTTTGAAATTGATTGTGTGAAAACATTGAGGTCTCTTGATGAAAATTTTAAGAAAGAGGTGTTTGAACTATGACACACATATCCATATAGGAATGTGATTTTTATACTAAAAACTCTGGCCAAAGTAATACAATTTTTTCTTGCAACATTAGTTCAGTGTGTCTAATAGGTTACATATGGTCGGAGTTGTCACACTTAGCTAGAGGGTATCTAAGGTTGTATGAGAAATTGTATGTGATATATTTAATACACTACACTAGTTCTCAAATGGCATTATATCGTTACATACTCCTTTATCTACTACCCTTGTGAAGGGTAGGGCCACTTCTAGTTGGAAGGTGTACAAGAAATCATCGATCTATGGTTGGAGATAAAGCACTCTAATGATTCTCTCCCTCGTCCAGTTGGAGAATGTTGAAGACTTGTTCATGAAGGGAAAAAAAAATTATTCATATCTATACTAGAAAAATAATGTGAATTATATGTGATCAATGTAGGACTTAATAATGAACCCCAAGGAGCTGATAGTGAGCTCCCACAACCTAGGATCACCTGCAAGATAAAAATAAATCCTTCCAAAAAAGAGTATGGAAAGAAAATAGTTTTATTTATTATAAATGCAATCTATAGAATAATCAATAATGGATCAATTATGATGCAAACACCTATATCCTAGAATGTGTTGTGCCCTTAATATTAGTGTACATAGGGTTATGAAAGGTCATCTTGTGGCTATCTTAACTCTTAATTAAGTCATATTATCATTATCATATTATTATGCAGTTAATTAGGTTGGCCTAAGGCTTATATAGGGCTATCTAAGTCAGCCTAGGTGATATCCTAGGCATAAATAAGGTATATATAGGAAGTATTGAGTCTTATTTCATCATCATATTGTGAATTGTGTTAACATTGGAGATATTTGGAGGTTTTCCCCTTCAAAGTGGCTTGTTATTCTCAATTATTATCAAGTATATGAAACATACTTCCTATCATATTCTTCTATTATGCAAGTTATTTCATTACAAGAGGTATAAGAGCATGATCATGGCACTGTAGAGGTACGGTGTTTTCTTAATATTGGAGGTAATTTTGAGAAGCAAATATCTCTCAAACTTTGATGATTTTATTTATTTTTAAAGGGTTTTTTAAGAACATATTCAAGAAGCTATTGTCTTTATTTTAGAGGAATTGGAACATAATGAGCAATTTATTACAGAATTAGGGTTTCTACCCAATTTATTTGGAAAGTGCATATCTCCCAAATCTTCTAGAACTAGATTCTAATTTTTATTGGGTTTTTGAAGAAGTAATAAAGGATACTACTTTCCAAATTGTATATAAATTGAAGCATAAATAAGTTATTTTTTTATAAAATTAAGGTTTCCAAAAAAATTGCTCTCAAGATTGTAAAACACCTAAGAAATTTTTCTGGGAAATTGTGACCTAGGCCCTATTAAGTTACAATAAAACTTTCAAATTATTTTTAATTTATTTGTGTGATTTATTGCAAAAATATTTCTACCATCACGATGGGGCCTACAACAAGAGGAAAAAAGAATGCTACCACACCAAGGAAATCTTCATATAAGGATGAGGTAGAAATTGAGGATATTAACCCTAATGATGAAATAAACAAGGTCAAGGGTAAAATTTCATCAATTAGGAATGAGATAAATACTTTTTCTAAGAAGTTGGACATGATTATTTAGGGGATGAAGTATAAGGGAAAAGATTCACCTAGTAAGGTGAAAGATAATACTTTTGTTAGACATGAATTCTCTAGGCTTGACTCATATTTCAATAAGGATCATTCACTCAATAATATTATGTATAGGAAATTCATACCAATGATAACTTTAAGAAACTCCCCTCAAAAAAAGATATAAAATCATGGTGAATCTTTCATTTTTTTAGGAAAAAATATTAATTTCTATTAGTGAATCTTTCATTTTTTTCAAAAAAAAAATAATTTTATTGGCGATTTTTTTAACATCACTATATTTTTCTAGAAAATTTTGGCGAATCTTGAAAAATAATAGGAAAATGCATTAATCGTGATGGTGAATCCATCCAATCTAAAAAATAATTCTCATAGAAAAGTAGGGGCCTGAGGGTGGAAATTATCAATAGATTTAAGGGGTAGACTATAATATAAATGCTTGCCACTATTGTTTTAAAATATAATCTAATGGTCCTCGTTGTATTCTACAAGGTAAAATATACCCATGATCTATAATTCTCATGGAGCCTAAAATTGCTTTTAGATTTGTAACTTGGTCGTGCAAACCCAGAGAACACACCCAATGCAAATAATTTTTTTTAAAACAATTAAATTAAACATGCAAATAAAATTAAACCATAATCACATTATCACACTTAGTTCTCTAGGGCATGCGAGGTTACATCGCAAACATCTAAATGAAAGCAAAAGACAACATTGAACAACATATCCATTTATATTATAATAACCATGAATAAGAATACCACCATGAACCAAGAGCGAGAGTGTTACTACATTACGTTTTGCAATCATAATGAATCTCTTTAACAAAGTTACAAATGATCCTAACTATTACATCATTGTTATAAAATTACATTACAAGCTCTTGATATAAGAATTACAACAAATTTCCCAAACATGTGGGATGATACAAGTACAATAAATTTTGAAATACAAGTGAACACTGATACAACTCCAACTGCAGAAATGCTGAGAAGATAGGACGCTGATGGGGAACCCAACGGGTGCATAGCACGTTCCACCCAACCATGTGAGTTATGGATAACTCACCCCCCGTGCTCAGAGGTGACAATGAAGTTAACTCGACCATGATTGTCAAACCGACTCCATAAACAACAAAGTACAAACTCAATAACACAACATAATCCACAACATTTACGAGACAACAAAAGATAAAGCTATGAAATAGATCAAAGCAATAACAGATAAACAAGTTACCAAAGAACATTCATAACTCAACTTCAAAAGAATCCAAAACAACATAAAGATTACAATTCCAAAATACACAAGAAATAATGCACAAGGGTGTCTAGTGGAGAGTGTCATCGCATAGCTCTCATGGGATCTCCTAGCTCTTCCTCCAACTTGAGGCGCCGGCACCCATCTATGGATCTCCTGGCTCTTCCTCCTACTTGAGGCGCGACACCATAGGGTAGCTCATGCGGAGTCGATAACCTCTCATGAAGACGAGATTATGACTTTGCGACCACGCCTTCTCAGTCTATCATTAGTCTATGATAGCCCTAATGCATAGACGAGGAATCCAATATTTATTATCTTGTGTGTTTTACTACCCATCCCCCTAATTCTATTTTTTAGGTTATCACTTGTTTAACTACTCTTACGTGGGTTCTCCTGTGCACTTCCTCTTACCCGAGGCACCGGCCCCCACGAAGAGCCACTCTCCCTAAGACCCCTAACATGAACCAAACCAAGCAAGGGTTGTACCATCAAGTATAAGGCATATAACACAAAACAAGACATGCGAGGCAAATCCATCTCGCGATAACTCATAATCACAATGACCACAATCTCGTACAACCCTTCCAAATAAATGATGCTCACAATCATGTAATATTCAAATCCAAAAAGTACAAGGATAAACTTCCAAGAAAATAAATCAAGCCTCTGGAACAAGGGTTTGTAAAACAACAGGGTTCCCACATGGACAACACTAACAATAGCCATAACGGAAAAGATAACTCAATTTAATTTTGCAAGACAACACCAAATTTAATGTAATTCATTCCCGATCGTTCAATTAAATTAATCTCACCAATTTGCTAATCGTTACAAAAAAATAATAAACATAAGATTCTCATTTTCAAATATAATGAAATATAACTAACTCAGTATAATCCATTTATAGTACGAAATAAAACTAATTTTCTATTTTAAATTATTTGCTCAACATAACAGAAGATAAAATACTGCCCTTTAAATATATAAATATCTATATATAACCATTATTAGCATTTTATATAAAATACAAAAAAAATACATTTTAAAATAACAATAATATTAAATAAAATAATTATAATTCTGTTTAAAATAAAATAAATTATAATTATAATATTTAATAAAATAAATATATACAACTATATATATATATGTATATATATATATTTATATATATATATAAATATAAAATTTAATTAAATTTAAAACACAGCAAGAAAGGGTCGATGGCCCAGTTGACTGTCTGCAGCAGTCTTATTGACTGCTATGTGCAGTGTACCATGGTAGGGGGGGTGAGGGACGAAGGTACGGCTTCGGCCGTCCCTTCAACCCTCCCCTAATACATTTAAAAAAATGCGATTAAAACAAAAATACAGAAAGGTTATGAATTAACAACAAAAAAAAACATTCTTTTCTATGAACACAAAAATACGTACAGCCGATGCGCAAGTACAAAAAAGATACCAACATATACTCTATATATATATATATTACTTGCATAAATATGTATTGAGATAACAGAGTAAGATACAGAGGGACAAATATATACATTCATAAATCAAGTCAAATGGGACATTTCAGAGAATGAAGGGTTTTGTTTTGACAAATTGAAAACAATCCAATATCTTTTAAGACAACTAGTCTAATCTCTTTCAGTAATTTTCTATTCAAACAAAAGCTTTCTTTTCTCACACAAAGCCTTTTTAATTAACTCTATTTTTTTCCTCGCTTGATGAAGGAGAAGACAAAGGAAAAGAAAACAAGTGGAACCTAGGTCCTGTAGTTGATGATGCTTGCTTGATCCCTGACAGTCTTCTCAACTTTCGTTCCTCCTTCAAAATCTCCTCTCTAGAATATCGTGCTCAACTTCAAATCTAAAATTCTCCCAGAAACCCTTCCCAAAACATGCAGCAATAGATTGACAAATCCCTTTCCCGAAAACTTCAGAAGATTTTTACATTCGAAGACATTATTTTTATTTTATTTTTCAACTTCTGTCACAATCTTCCCGTGAATGAAAATTCACAATTATGCAACTAAATAAAAGATGCCTCTTTCCTTTTCAAAAACTCTAAAAAAATCTAATATAAAAGAAACTATCTAATTTAATTCCAGTATGTTTCCTTTTTCAATACTTTCTATTTTAAATCTGCTTTTGCAAGTTTTATTTGCTATGCACAAATTTAATTTATTTATTTTATTTGTTTTATAATTATCTTCAACAGGATAATTTTAATTAAAATAACAAAACACAATTTAATATTTAATTAGCACATGACTTTTTAAAATAAAACATTTAAATATTTACATACAATTAATCTAATATTATAATAAACAATTATTACCACATTTAATAAAATAAATCACAACTTATAAAATACCAACATAATAAAATACGACAATACACAAACATGACCCACAAAGAACGACAACAACAAGAACATGCAATACCATTCAATTTGACGGTTTGACAACATGGGACTCGAGATGACTTCATTGTCACCTCTGTTTCAACATTTAACCGTTGGGCTATTGGTGCTCGCCCTGTCCTGCCGAAGCAGGTGGAATCGAGACTATGTACCTGCAATCCCTGCATACAAACGAAGTCGTGTACATGTGCATACATATATAAAATCAAAGCATTGCATTGTGAGAAGGAATCGCAGCGTAACAGAGCACTCGCAAACAAGTGATGCTACACTGTCCTTCATCACATCTATCCTAACAATTATAATATAACTGATAAAATAACATTTCTAAACTAACAATTCATCTCATAACATAATTTATAAAATCTCTGCATCATAATATAATTCTGAAAAATCAACTAACATCACCAACCACAATGTCATATGAAATAATCATGTCCACTAATGGAATAACATCATCATCAAATGCCTAACTATCCAAATCACACAATAACAGTACCATCATAGTATCAAAGTATCAAATCAAAGCATAAAACTAAAGAGTCCAACTAGCAACCAGGAGGGTTATTACAAGATTATTGATCTAATGCCCCTCGTATTATGTGAGGTAAAATGTACCCACAATCTATAATTCTCATGAGACCCAAAATTATGGGCTCCATGAGCATTATAGATCATGGGTACATTTTATCTTGTGGAATACAACAAGGGCCATCAAATTATATTGTAAATAAATGGTGGAAACTAAAGATTTGAAATACGGCTCTAAAGAATCTAATAATTATGATATACTATTAGCGAATTAATGTAGATTTCTACTATAATTTATAAAATTTAGCCTAATCTAATCTAATAATGTATCAAATATTGTGGCAAATTTTTTAGTCAATTTTTTTAATAAATTAAATTCTTTGGCAATTTGAATAAGACTCTAATAAAATTTTCTTAAAATGTGGCAATTTAAGTTAGGTTATAGCTTGAAGTATTAGCCAATTTTGGATTCCCAAATTTCAAATATTAGCCAATTGGTGAATATTAGCCACTAAAAAAATCACTGATTCATACCCAAGTTGGATATGAGAATGTTTATTAGCAAGGATCCAACCAATTGGATTTTTGAAATGGAGCAGTTCTTTGATCTTCCTCATGTTCCTAGTCAGCAGAAGGTGGTTATGGCATCATTATACTTGGAACCAGATCAGTTTATTTGGCATCCTTGGTTATGTGATGAGAAGAGAAAGAAGGTTTGTGTTGTCACATGGTCAATTTTTCAAGAGGAACCTGCTACCCATTATGGATATAACTTTATGGATAGCTACTTCTACCAACTCACTATTTATTAAAGTAAACAAGTACGGTCAAGGACAATATTTAGCAATTTCAAACCCTTTTTCTAAGAGTAGAGAATGTGATAGAATAAAATTTGAAGGAATTATTCTATGCAATTTAAAGGATCACATAAAATATGAGATATAGTTGGTTCAACCATAATCCTTGTCACAAGCAATATTAGTGGCAAGACAAGTTGAGGAGAAGTTTTTGGCCAATAGGTAACAAGGGATTGTAAATTTAAGTGAAAGATCTCCTACACATTCATTACCTCAATCTACTAGTTTTACTACATGACAAATTAGGAAGAAGAGATAAAAAGGGTTGTGTTTCAATTGTAATAGAAAATATAGTCGAGGACATAAATACAATAAAAATAAATTATTCTATATTAAAGTTTTGAGTGAGGAAGAAGAGGAGGAAATAATATTAGAGGGTGATAGGGAGCCAAATGAGGAATCGCAAGTTCCAACCAATCATTTCTTGTCATGCACTCTCAAGTTTTAGCACCCCACAAACCCTCAAGGTAGTGGGTTTCTTAAAGTAGAAAGTAATAGTGTTGATCAACACAGGTAGTACTCATAATTTTTGTACACACTTAAATTGTCCTAAATGGTATTACACACTTGAATCTGGTCACTAACATTGTTTTGTCTAAAATTCATCCTTTTTTTGCCTGTTTAATTAAATATGCATAGTTATTTAATTAAATGCATCATTTTTGTCTATTAATCTAATTGATTTAATTAGGTTAATTCACCCCATGTCACCTTCATCTCTCATCCTATTTAATTGAATAAAAAAATTGTTCAATTTAAACACCTTATGTCCTCTCATTTAATTAAATAATCCTAAATTATTTAATTAAATGTCATTTGAACCCCTTTTTATTAAATAAACTAATTATTTAATGATAATCCTGAAACTCCTCAACTGGCACAATTAAGACTTAGTTTTAATTACTAATTGCTAATTTTCCTCACCCATCCACTTGCATAGGGAATATTCCAAAGGAATTCTCCCATTTGGCTCCAAAAAGGGAATGATTATTTTCAAACAAACTTTGTAACAAACTTTCAAATTTGTTACAAAGTGTGTTTGTTTGAATCAATGTGAGCCTTTGATGCTTTCTTTGATCCATGTGATCTTTGATTCTCATCCATTGATGAGAAGCCTTAATCTATGCCTTCACCATTCATTCCATATTGACCATTGATTGATCCTTTTCATCTTGACCATTGATTCTTCATTTTCTCTCCTATATTTAATACTTCACCATTTGGAGAGAAATGGATCCACTTCATCAGAGTAAAATTATGCTACCCGTTTGAATACTATCTCTATTCAAACTTGCATCATTTTAAAGATTTCTCATCTTTTCATCCATCCATAACATTGTTTTATCACATTTAGCTTAGTTTTTCAACAATGGAGGTCGATTAACTACTCATATTATCCAAGGGATTGGGAAAGGGTCGTCATTCCACATCTGGGATAAGGTTTGGAGTATTAGAATGGATTTCATTTAAGCTTTCATGTTTATTTCATATTTTAGTTTAATGGTTAGTTTTTTATGCTTTTGAAAATCTCATTGGGATTGTAGCTTAGAGAGTTAGATATGTCTTAAATTCATTGAGATCTAGTGTGTTTAACCTATACTATGGTTACGATCATAATTGCATCAAAAAAATGTTTGTTACTTGTCTAAATTATTTTATAATCTAGCTCCAGAGTTCCAGGTCTTGACTATAGATGGTAATATTAGTTTTTCTATAAAATTTCATATTATTAAACTATCCATGGGAGATTACCACATTCATAGCTCAATGTATGCTATCTCCATGGGTGTAGTAGATATTGTTTTAGGGGTACAATGGCTTACTACTTTGGGAACAATTGAGATGAAATTCCATGAACTATTCGTGAGATTTAAATTAGAAGGAAAGACAATAGAGCTAAAAGTGTTTAAGGAAAATTCCCCACAAATGGTAAGCTCTCATCAAAAATAAAAATTTCTCAAAAAAGGAGTTGATGGATTTATGGCCCAATTATGTTCATTAGAAGTCTATCAATCTAATGCTCAAGAACCCATCTAGATTTACAAGAAAGCATTGATCATCACTCAATGGCTTTCAAAGATATGCCTAAAGGAGTTATGTTAGATTTGTGAATAACAAAAGGCATGGGATCAAACAATGAACAAAATAACTTCCATGCAAGAGATCTGTAAAATAAATATTTTGTATTCCTCAACAAGAAAAACTTAAAAAATGAACCTCAAGAATCTTCAAGGAGATATCTGCTTAAGAGTGATAATACAATGAGGGTTGAGTGCTATATAGGAGAAAACCTAAATGATAAATGGATTAGATCATGAAAAGTGTCAACATCTCATGCAATGAGACAGAATGATCTAATAATAGCTCACTTCAGTTAACATAAAAAAGCACTGCTAAGTTTAGCTTAAGTGCATGAAATGAATTAGGCTAATAATCAATTAAAGATTAATTAATTATTAGCTAATGTATGATTACTCTAGCATCCCCCTTAAGATGATCTTAGGGAGTAGCTAAAACCATAAAATAAAAAATGCATGATGGGTCTAGGCAAATAAGGCCTAATGAGGTACCCATGTATAAACAATCTAATCTCTCATAATTGGAGAAAAGGAGAAAACTTCATGGGAAAAACTCCTCTCCAAAAGAGATAAAGGAAAATGAAGGACTAAAAAAGCATCCAAATCAATGTGAAGGACTAAGATCCTTCAACCTAAACAATGTCCCAAAGAAAGAGGAACATGAAGAACATCGCACAAGCATGAAGAAGTTGTAAACAACTATCAAATGATGATTGATATAGTGCTGAAATGAAGAACCTCCTCTGACACAGATGATGATTAGGATCAAGAAGACAATAATTTGCATGAGAGCCCCTAATGACACTACTCAAATAATATGGAAAATAAAGGCAAACATCTAGAACTCAAAGATACAAATGGCACATAAATTTACATGAGTGGCCCTAATGAAACTACTTGAATCAAATGGTAAAAATCTAGTGCTTGAAGATATAAATGATACAAGTACCAATAGTATGAAGAACACTAATCAAATGAAAATGGAAGGTCACCTCCAAAAAAAGGAATCCAATAATTTCCATATGGTAAATGCTCCATCTCACTGAAATGGATGGGTAACCAACTGTTTCATCCACCTAGTACATAAGAACAAGAACTACATACATAGATCACTCTGAAATCAAAACCAAGGAAGCATTAGTGACAAAAATAGAAAACCCTCATAATGTGAAAAGGGAGAGCCAAGACAAGTACATTGAAACTGTGTGAAACCAAGAAGTGCATGAAGGATAATGAAGAACATTTGAGTGTGCACAAAAGAGTACCTACAAATAAAAGGGTGTGCACACTAGGGCACACATGCATGAGGCATGAATCATTGAGATTTCAATGTTGTCATGGAAGGAACACTCACTTGAAAAAGGTGTGATGGAAAAACAAAGGAACTCACAACCCACCCATGACACTTTATATCATAGCATGAGTACAAAAGGCACAATAGGATGTGCAAAATCCCCAAAAAAGTATACACAAGAATGACACTTTATCTCAATGTGTCTATAAAAGAGAAAATACATGCAAAATATGTTTATAATTCCCAAATAGGAAAAAAGATTTGGAAATACATGTAGAAAAACCTAAAACAAGGCATCCCACACAAATAGAAAGTTTCCAGGAGCTAGAATTTCTAAGTAATTCATCAGAAAGTGAAAACACAAAAAACTAAATAAAACATATCTAGAGATAAATCTAGAAAAAGTGCATGGATGGCTATGTAGAGCTCTAAAATACCATCTCAAGGTCATTGGAATAGTGACAAATGGAGAAATGGGTCAAAATTTATGAGCTCAAGAGTGAAAACAAAACATTTGAATTTGACAAGCTATAGAATGTACTAGTAGCAAAAAATAGTGAAATACCCACACCACTAGAAAATTCATAGAAGCAACTTTTTTATGATATCTCATTCACCAAATTTCAACACCCTATGCCCAAGTTATGGCCAAAAAAAAAAAAAATTACTCCATTAGGGCCAAAGGGGGCTTGAAGGGGGCCTTTCCCTATAGTCGTACTGTTGATGTCAACATGATGTCATGATTATGTCAAGGGAATATTCCTCATTTGTTGACAAAAAATATGTTGGCCACAAAAGCAAAATTTGGTGACATATACCTCCCAAACAGAATATTTCATCTATTTTTGGGTTGAAAAGTCATTGTCAAAAGAAAATTTTGATACTACCGATAGACTAGGTGATGGGAGCCTGGGGTGACCATTGGGTCTTTTCCCCTAGGCATCGCTCCATGAGCAACATGATAAATTTAGCATTTAAAGAAAAATGCATATGGACAAGCCGTATAGGCCCCTATACTAAAAAAATTGCCTCAGAAGCTCTCAACATCAAAATAGGGAAAATTTTATATCAAAATTCATCGTATCAGCCTCATGAACTCAACAGTGAGGTCCTTTTATGCCAAAGCGCACCAAAAAAATTCCTAACTCTAAAAATTGAAAATAATAATAATGAAGATTCCAAATCTGAAGCCTATAACCCTAGTTGAAGAAAACCCTCATATATTGAGAAGGGCTTCACTAAATCCATTCTCTAATACCATGTTATATTTTTGAATAAAACAAGACACAAGATCAAACAACTAACAAAACACCTTCCATGCAAGAGATCTACAAAACAAAGATTTGTTATTCCTTAACAAAAAAAACTTACAGAATGAACCTCAAGAATCTTCAAGGAGATCTTTGCTCAAGAGTGATAATACAATGAGAGTTAAGTATTATAGAAGAGCAACCTAAATGATAAAGGATTAGATCATGACAAGTGTCAATATCTCATGAAATGAGATAAAATGATCTAATAATATCTCACTTTAGTTAACATAAAAAAACACTCCTAATTTTATCTTAAGTGCATGAAATGAATTAGACTAATAATCAATTAAAAATTAATTAATTATTAATTAATGCATGATTACTCTAACTTTCTCCTAAGAGGGATCATGATCATTCCATACAACTAGTTACAAGGAGGTATCCACCCAACATTAGACCCTACAGGTACCCATATATACAAAAAAGTGAGATTAAAAATATTATGGAGGAGATGTTAGAGGCAAGAATTATCAAGCATAGCCATTACTCCTTGCCCATGGTGATGGAACATAAGAAGGATGAAACTTGGTGCATGTGCTCAAACTATAGAGTGCTCAACATGTACACCATCAAAGATAAGTTTCCTATTCTAGTCATTGATGATTTACTAGATGAATTGAATGGAGCTATGTATTTTACAAAGTTAGATCTTAGATCAAGTTATCACCAATTTTTTTTTTGATGAATAGGAATTAATCTATATTAAATTAAAGATTAAAATACATATTCACAAAAAAATTGGGTGGTAAGAAGGCACGCCCCAAGAGTCACATGGGTAAAACCCAGAAAAGCAAAAAATAACTAGTCACATGGGCGTAGCCCAAAAGTCCATGATAGCAAACATTAAAAAGGCCATTAAGCAGCCAAAGCATTACCAACAAATCCAGGAGGGTCTTTGTCATCTATTTTCCTTCCCCATACATCAGTGTGGTTTGGAGTGATGTAAGGAGGACCCCAACCATCATGAACTTTTTTTTCTTTTTCTTTATCTTCCTTGCGTTGAGGCAAGATTACAAGTGCAAGCCATGAAATTTTTTTACCAAAGTTTGGCCAACCAAAGCCAGAAGTAGGAGGGTCATCAGAGGGCCACCCGAAATTGACACTGCCACTCCCCATAGCTCCTCTAAAGGGCCATCCCTGGCTAGCCTACGGAGGAGGAGAGTGGGTCCATCGAGGAGGGAAAGAACCACACCGAAGAGGAGGTTGAGAGTGGGGGCATGCAAAGCCACTCTATTGCCAACCCCAAGAGGGTAATCGACCATGGGAGGAGGTGGGAAAAGTGGGCACCTAAGCAATAGTACACAAGGCATTTCCCCAGTGATCCAAAAGCACCTGCAGGTGAGCCACCTCAAGTGCAACTTTGTTTGCCTACACCTGAATTTGTAAGAGCACATTAGAACAAATAATAGCTTTAGAATACAAAGAAACATTTTTATCCATTTGAGTTTGAGAAAATATGCAGGCATTTTTATCTTTCCAAATAGTGAAGAGGATTTCCACCCTAAAAGTGTGCTAAAGTTGGGTATACTTAGCGAGAAGTCTAGGCGAGTCTCCCAGCATAATCATATGCCAAGAAAAAGGCTCTGGTCTAAAGGGCTGAAAGAATTCATGGATCCAAGTCCAAAACTGCTAGGCTCTAACGCAAAACCAAAAGAGAGGTTATCACCAATTTGAATTAAGGAAGAAGATATTTCTAAGACAACATTTAGGACTCATGAGGGTCATTATGAGTTCTTGTGATGTCATTTGGTCTTACCAATGCACCATCTACATTTCAAAGTTTGATGAACTCCATATTTAAGAAATTATTAAGGAAGTTTGTATTAGTGTTATTTGATGATATATTGATTTACAGCAAGACATGGGAAGAATTCTTACATGTAGATCAAGCATTACAATTTCTTTAAGATCGTCAAATCTATGTTAATCCACCCAAGTGTGCTTTTAGCCTCAACGTGGTGGAGTAGTTGAGAAACATAGTTTTATATGAAGGATTAAAGGTGGACCCTAACAAAATTAAGGCTATTATGGATGGCCTATTCCCAAAAATATTAAGAAATTGAGGGGTTTCTTTGGATTGACTAGATACTATAAAAGATTTGTGAAGAATTATGGTTGAATAGTAGCACCCCTCACAATTTTATTGAAGAAGGATTATTTTCATTGGAACGAGTCCACTAATGCAACATTTAAGAGATTGGAGGCTATGTGTATAACTCCAATGCTTGCCACTCCAAACTTCACCAAGGATTTTACATGGAATGTGGTGCTTCAAGAAATGGTATAGGAGTAGTTCTCATGTAGGATGGTTCACCAATTACTTTTGAGATTCTTCAATTAAAGGGTAAGAATCAACTCAAACATATTTATGAGATGGAAATGCTAACTATTCTTCATGCAACAAAACAATGGAGGCATTATCTAATGGGTAGACACTTCAAAGTTAAGACAAATCATAGCCTAAAATATTTTTTGGAATAAATATTATCTTCTCAAGAGTAACAAAAATGGGTCACTAAGATGTTTGAATATGACTTTGAGATTGTATATAAGAAAGGGAAGGAAAATGTTGTGGTAGTACTATAATCAGGGTTAAAATATTAAAGGTTAGGTTATAAAGCATATAAATCAAACCCTAATAAACAGTGAAGCACAAATAAGCATAAAGACATAAAACATAAAGCAATATTACCAAATCTTCATACCAGCATTGATTCACCTTCATTGCACTTCTCCATTTTGCTTGATATGAATAATTGCCCTCAAATTTTTGAGTATGCAAATAGGCCTAATGACAATGACTAAGCAAAATATTGAAGATTCTAAATGACTATGGATGCACTTGACTTGATGACTTGATAGCAAGATAGCAAGATGACTCTAGATAGCTTGTAGATAGATGACAAATGACAATGACAAGGTCATTTATAGGGAAGTCAATTTTGAATAAAGGGCCAAGATTGAAAGCCAATAATCAATGGCCAAAAATAAAAGATAAGGTATGGACTAGGGTTAGGGCAACATTATAAGGATTAACAATCAAGATTAAATTATAGATAATTTAATCAAGGGTGGAGGTTAATTGAGATGTATGGATAGATAAGGACTTGATGTGGAAGATAAGATTGGCACGAACAAAGAGGTGATGGGAGAAATTAAATAATAAAAATTATTTAATCTAAGCGGCCAATGAATAATTAAATAATTAAAAATAATTATTTAATTATAGAAGAATGTGATAAAGAGGGCCTTTTGAATTAAATATTAATTTAATTCAAAATTCAAGAGAGTGGATCAAATTAAATAAATAAAATTTAATTTATGATAGAAGAGGCTAATGAATAATCAAATAATTATTTAATTATAGTAGAAAGTGACACAAAATTAAATAAATAAGAATTTATTTAATTTTAGAAAGACCCCCAATGACCCCTAACTTCTCCCTAAGATACTCAAAAGTATCCTTCAAAAGAGCCTTAGTAAATATATCTACAATATGTTCCTTTGTAGACACATACTCTAGCTTGACTTTATTCTCCAATACCTTCTCTCTCAGGAAATGATATTTGATAGATATATATTCTGTTCTTGAATGCATTACCAGATTCTTTGAAATGTTCATAGCACTTGTATTATCATAGAAGATAGGTATAGGCTCATCACATATCACTCCAATATCCTTCAGTGTTTGCTTCATCCATAAAACTTGTGTGCAGCAAGATGTTGCAGCAATATACTATGCTTCTGTAATGGATAACAAAACTGAATCCTATTTCTTACGTAACCATGAAACCAATCTTCCACCAAGAAAGAAAGCACCTCCACTGGTACTCTTCTGGTCATCCACACAACCAGCCCAATTTGCATCGATATAAGCACTTAAAGTGAAATCAATATCCTTCATATATCATAAGCTATAATCCAGAGTGCCTTTAAGATATTTGAATATCCTCTTTACAACTATAACATGTGCTTCTTTAGGTTCTACTTGAAATCTGGCAACTAAACATACTACATGCATGATATATGGTCTAGTAGCAGTAAGATACAATAGTCCACCAATCATAGATCTATACTTGCTTTGATCAACTTTAGTAGATTCATCATCTCTACTCAGCTTACATTCGGTCACCATAGGAGTACTAACCAATTTGGAGTCATCCATTCCAAACTTCTTCAACAAATCTTTGACATATTTTGATTGTGAAATGAATATCCCCTTATCAGTTTGATTCACTTGAAGACCAAGAAAGAAATTCAACTCACCAATCATGGACATTTCAAATTCTTTTTGCATTTCTTCTACAAATCTCTTACACATACCTTCAATTCCTCCAAAGATGATATCATCAATATATAATAGTACCATTATCAAAATTTTGTTTCCTTCCATCTTGAAATAAAGATTGCTATCTACAAATCCCTTATTAAACTTTTGTTGTGTCAAATATTTGTCCAATTGAGCATACCATGCTTTGGGAGCTTGTTTCAGTCCATACAATGTCTTTTTCAACTTACAAACCATATCTGGTTTGTCTGATAACTAAAATACTTCAGGTTGTTCCATGTATACTTCTTCCATATCTCCATAAAGAAATGAAGACTTGACATCCATATGATACACCTTGAAATCCTTGTGGGAAAAAAATGCCAAAAAACATCTGAATGGCCTCCATTCTTGCCACTGAGGCAAATGTCTCTTCAAAGTATATGCCTTCAACTTGTGAGTATCCCTTGCATACAAGCCTTGCTTTATTTCTTATAATTTCACCATTTTCATTCAACTTATTCCTAAACACCCACTTTGAACCAATTACATTTTTGTTCACAGGTCTAGGAACCAGTTTCCAAGTCTAATTCTTCTCTATTTGATGCAACTCTTCTTTCATAGCTCTAAACCAAATCTCATCTTCGCATGCTTCACATATAGACTTAGGTTCTATTTTAGAAAGTAAACATAGATTTACCTCAGCTACTACTTTACTTCTTGTCTTCACACCTTCACTTTTATCTCCAATTATTTGTTCCTCTGGATGATTCTTCTCGACATACTTAGGAGTATTAGGAACAAGTTCTAGTGCTTCTTCTTCTTCTTCTTTAGTTTGTTCTTCTTCCTCTTCCTTATTCTCTTCAGGTACTGGTCCGCAAATAGGATCATCTGGTTCAACTTCACTTATTTCAATAGGTTTGTGCAGATCCTCATCAACCTTCACATTAGCGCTCTCAACAATCTTCCTCAATATTTTATTGAAGCATCTATATGCTTTGCTAGTATTTGAGTGTCCAAGGAAAATCCCTTCAACACATCTAGCATCAAACTTCCCAAGATTCACATCATCTCTCTTAATGTAACATCTGCTTCCAAACACTTTAAAGTACTTCACAGTAGGAGTCTTACCAATCCATAACTCATAAGGAGTCTTTGTGTTGTTGCCTCTAATCTGAACTCTATTAAGAACATAAACAACAATGTGTATTGCCTCTCTCTAGTACACATCAGGTACATTTGCTTCTTTCATCATAGTTCATGTAGCTTCCTGTATAGTTTGGTTCTTTCTCTCAACAACTCCATTCTGCTAAGGAGTTCTAGGAGTAGCAAAGTGTCTCTTTATGTCGTGCTCTTCACCAAATGCACTAAACTCACTAGAAGTAAATTCTCCACCTCTATCATATCTCAAACATTTGATTCTCATGTTCACTTTATTTTATATTCTTGCTTTGAAAACTTTAAACATATCCAAGGCCTAAGTCTTCTCTCTAAGAATTTAAGCAACCCATGTCATTCGAGAATAGTCATCAATAAGGAGCATGAAATACCTATCACCATTTAGGCTTCCTATTCTAGTAGGACCACAAAGGTCTGTATGAATTAATTCTAGCATTTTGCTAGTTGATTGTTCTTTTCCTTTGAAACTACATCTTGTCTATTTCCCCAATTGACTTCTACAAACAGTATTAGTAGGCTTCGTGATTTTAGGCAGATTTGGGACATCTCTTGAACTAATACTAACCAGATTATCAAAGTTAACATGTACCATCCTTTGGTGCCATAGCCAACTTTCATTAACTTCAGATACAAGGCACTAACCATCAACACCCTTAAGATGATAAATGTTTCCATAAGTTCTCCTTCCTACAACAACCATAGTTCTAGACCCTTTTCTGATCTCACGGGTATTATCCTGAAATACAAGTTTGAAACCTTTGCTACACATCTATCCAACACTCAAAAGATTATGCCTTAGGCCCTTTACATAATATACATCATCAGTGCTATGCATTCCATCAAAACTAATTGTACCTTTCCTAACAATCTTTTCTCCTGAATCATCACCAAACATGACCAAAGCACCATCATACTTTTCAAGTTTAGTGAACTTACTTTTATCTCTAGTCATGTGATTAGAACATCCACTGTCAATCACCCAATAGTCTTCATCCTATCTAGCATGAAAGGCAGTGACCAAAGTACCTTCCATCTCATCCTTCTTGTTCTTTGAATCACTTTCTCTTGCACATCTTCCAGAGTTAGTAGACACAGATTTATTCTCCAAAGCCAAGAACAAACAGTCACTATCATCAACCTCATAATCAAATTCATCATCAAAAAATCTAGCTTCTTCTCTAACATAATACAACTTCTTTAACTTCTTATCCTTTCTATCTTTATGATCTATATTCTTCTTATTTACTACTCTATTTGAACATTTTTAAGCCTAATGACCAATATTACCACAACTGAAACATTTAAAGGGCAACATACCTTTGTACTTACTGATAGCTTTCTTCAACTTTCTTGTATAGTTCACTTCCAACTCATCTGGACCATCACTATTTGGATTATCTTCAGTATTTGTTGCTTTAAATGTAGTTTTTGTCTTCTCTTTTTTTCCAAACTTTCTCATCTCAAATGTAGTCAAGGTGCCAAATAGTTGTTCTTTAGTAAACTTCTTAGGATCATATACTTCTTCAATGATCAAGACCTTATCATTGTAACTCTCTGGTAAGGTCATTATAATCTTCTCTATTAAATCTTCATTGCCAGAGTGCCCCATTGATTCCTAACTTCATTTGTTCAAAGATCAACCCTCTAGAAATAGCTTGCAATATCTTCACCTTTATCCATTTTTAGATTCTCATATCTACGCTTTTCCATCAGCTTCTTTGTCAATTTCACTCTCTCATTTCCTTCATAAAGATATTCCAACTTCTTCCAAACTTCATAAACAGTGCCCAAAGAAATAAATTTTGTTCACTTAGTCTTAGATAAAGCATTGTAGATCGCATACCTCGCTTTTTCATTCTCCTCATAAGTAGAAACCTTATTTTTAGTAGGAGGACCACTTATTAGTGCAACATAATTCATGTCAACAGCCTTCCAGGTCTTGTAACCAAGAGAGATAATGTAACCTCTCATCTACACTTTCGAGTCACTATATTCAGATCCATCAAACATATGGATTGCCAATTTGTGTGCCATCAGATTTACCTCAAGTAGTTAAGCTTTTCACCAAGGAACCAAAAATTTGACACCAATTTTTGAAAGGTGCAAGACAACTAAGAGGGGGGTGAATTAGCTGTCACCAAATTCAAACTCAAACTTCAAACATTTATCAACTTCACAACCACTTAATTTTGTTATTAAGTATGAACATGAAATATAGATAACCAAAAGTAAAATCAACACAATGAACAACGAATTTTACATGGAAAACCCAATAGGGAAAAAACATGATGAGGATTAACTAACAATATAAAGTAATAGCAAAAACTGAATACAAGAGGCTCACTACCAAGGGCTCACTACCTACAGAAAGGACTCATTGTTTAATAGGGAGGC
Source organism: Sequoia sempervirens (assembly GCA_007258455.2). Lineage (NCBI taxonomy): Eukaryota > Viridiplantae > Streptophyta > Pinopsida > Cupressales > Cupressaceae > Sequoia > Sequoia sempervirens. The sequence goes on from VDFB02067401.1 coordinate 26,970, forward strand.
TCGCTGCCTATAGAAACAAAAGATTATAGTAAAGATCCACCACAATAGGTTACACACATCCACAATCTTGATCAAAAGAATTGTAGACATCGTCAACTCACTACTTTCAGGAATCTAACACATTAAAGTACTACTGCCTCAATTCACTTTCATACCACTCTGTTTTTATTCTTGACTTGCATTTATACCCCCTTCAACCTTAGAAACTTTCTCCAAGGTCAACTACATACACTTCATTTCATAAATTCAAATTAGGTTGGCAACTCAACATTCCCACGGTGGAAAGGAATGAGAGTGGACCACACCAATACTTAACTACAACCCAAGACAACATCTTGGATCAAACACATGCTTCCTTAATTAAATTTGTAATCCTTCATATGAAGTGTAAACACCAAGTCGGCCAAACCTAATGGAAACATAGATGAACATTGAAGCACACACTTCCTAGCAAGAAGATAGCACATGAACGATGTAACACACTTCATCATGCACAAAAACACATCTCATATATCTTTAGATACATCTGCAACAAGTGCAACAACCTTCGAACACAGAATACCTTCCAACAGTCCATCCAAATATTACAGACACATATAGAAGCTCAGGAACATGTCTTCTAGAGCCCCAAACCACAAAAATCTTTGCTAGAACACAAATAACACCATTACAAGACATATTCTAGATCCACAAGACCTAAAACAAATCAGGAGAGGACTGTGGAGCAGAAACATTTCTCCCAGTCCACAGACATACAACTTTGTCAAACCAATTCACACACCGATGAACACAACTTTCACAATCCATCAAGCCAAAAGCTACAAACCAAGAGATGTCACCCATAGATGCCCAAAAACAACCCTTCAAATCCGCACAAGCATAGGATCAACACAAAAAAAAATGTGGAGCACATACTGGAGCACATTTTGAACGCATACATAACTCTGACTTCACTCTTTATTAATTTTCTCAAAAGCACTTGGTAACCCACCATATCAACATATTTGCAACATCATAAGGATAGCTCCATGTACTCACAACATCTCAACAACGTCTCAACTATATATGCACAATCTGCAACATCCTATACTATGTTGACATCAATGACAACATTAATGACAACACCACCAAACTTGCTCATACTTGCAACAATTTACAATGGCAGCAAGGGGAGGAGTGGGATACATGTAAAGAATTTTTTGTTAACTTTTTCAAAACACTTCTAAAATGGTCGACATACATTTAATAAATGATACATTGTGAATCTATACCCTTAATTATTAGGTTTTAGATTTAATAGTAGATATTTTGTTGGCCTATCTTGCCCTACAAGGTAACCCTATTTTATAAGGGCATTGTACTACGATTGTAGATGGTGATGTATTATGAGAGTCTAATAGTGGTCATGTTGTCTCTAGATCTCTGGTAGTGATACTCATGTGAGAAGCTTGCTCTACAAGTATATTGTAATCTTTGTGATTTCTGAATAATATATGGATGGTTTTGGGAGTGTGGATTTTTTCTCCCAAAAGGGTTTTCCCCATGTAAATAATTGTTTTGTGGTATGCATAATATTTATGTTTATTTCTATTCAAGTTCTTGTAATTGTTAGAAATATCTGTAAAGTTTTGCATTATTCTCCTCTCACGATTAGTGTAGGAAGTTGTTATGCTACCTTAGCTTCCTTACAAGCATTCTATGGTTTTAGCATTGCAATCAACTTTAGATCTATGCTCCCATAGCCAATTCATTCCTAGAATTACATCATAAGAACCTAAGGGTGCTACATATAAGTTCAATTCCATTGAAAAACTTGGAAGTTCAACCCTTGCCTCAAATAAACATTGATTCATCATTTCTCTTGTCCAGTTTGCATATTCTACAACCCAAGACTTTTCCATAAAACTAGCCTTCCTAGAAATTTGATTAGCTATTCTAGGTGAAATAAATTTTTTTGTGGCTTCATTATCAATAAGTATAGAAATAGGTATACTAGAAAAAGTACTTGCAGTCTCCACTGGAGTGATTTGGTAATCTGCTTGTCAATTGTCCAATGTTGCATGGATTTGCTATTGGAATACAATTAGTTGAGGAGGAAGTGGGTTACCATGTGGTTGTGATCCTTATGGTATATTGGGACTTTGATTGGAAAAATGATCCCCACCACATGTATAGCATCCTCTTACTAGTCCCTTCCTTTTCATTGGCCTTTTATAATTACTGACATTTCCTCCAACTTTGTTATAGCTTCCACTATTTCCTTTATTGAAATTGTTTCCTTAATGATCCCTCCTTGGCTCATTCCAATTATTGCAAAACCCTTTATCCCCTTTCTTTTGAAATTATTGCCCCTAATTAAACTTCTTTGGAGCTTGATTATTTTGAGGCCTACCAAACTTCTTTCGATTCCTATTCTCCTGGTAGATCTAGATGACTTTGTGATTTTGCTCTTGCTTTACTACCTTCTCATATGCTAGGTCTATAGTGGCTAGACCATTTGCATCCATCTCTCCACCTATTTGGCCATTCAAACCCATAATGAACTTCTTGATTTGAAATCACTCATCTTTCTAGTACATTGGTGTGTACCTTAATATATGAGTGAACTTCTCCTAGTACTCATTTACTGTAGATTCTCCTTGTTTCAAATTCTAGAAATTAGTGAGATTTTGATCAAAGAAGAGTTGAGGTAATCACGTCTTATGGAAAATCTCAACAAACTCATTCCAGGTTAGATTTAAGGAATTGATACCAAGTTCCATAGTCTTATTCATCCACCAGTTAGAGGCTTCTCTTGCTAACTGGTATGCTCCCCAAATCACTTTAGTGACCTTAAAATAGTTTCTAATCTCAAAATAATTCTCCATTTGAATTAACCAAGCCTTAGCCTCATCCTCACTGGTACTTCCTTTGAATTTTGGAGGGGTAATTTTTCTCATGTCCCTAGATAATTTAGTTGCCAAATGCTTCCTTTTGGTTCCCTCAAAATACGATTGAGACCTATCACTTTCTCAATCACTAGATTTAGTATGACTTTGAGAATCGTCCCCTCCCTCATTATTGGGAACTTCTTTTTCATTATGTGGGATTTCTTCTTACTCAATTTCTTTTCCCCTCACTTCTTGTTAAATTTTTCCTATCCTTTCTCTTGTTTCATCTGTGATTTCCAAAATATAGTCCAACTTAGCTTCGACACTATCTAGACCTTGTCCAACTTGTTGACTCCCTCTAATTGTTGGATGTTGTGGTGTGTTACTAATATGTGGTTATCATTGATGTCAACACTATTAGCATTATTGCATTAGAAGTTGTATATGTCAAGGATATTGAGAAAATTGTAATAAGAAGTGCTATAGGTTGTTAGAGATGAAGTGAAGTTCTTTATGTCGATGTGTCCAATTCATTTTTATTCTAAGGTTGTGGACTAAAGGGTTTCTTATTGAGTATATCTAGTTTATCCATGTCAAGTTTTAGAGATCCGCGTGAAGATTTGATCGAGTTATGAAGATTTGTATTCTAACAAAAAATTTTGTTACTTCAGTTTGTGTTCCAGAATGAAGATCATGTGATTCCAATAAGTTTAGTTGTTGTAGATGCTTCTCTGGTGTTTCATGAATCTTTTGGATGTTTCTAGTTTGTGCTCTATCTATGTTGCACATCTGCATTGATCGTTGTGCTCGTGATCCAATATTTTCTCTTGCGTGTTCGTGTTTTTCATGTTCTTGGCCGATAAGGTGTTGAAGCGTGTTGTGGATATTCAGGGAGTAATTAATTGAAGTGGTTCATGTTTGAAGATGTTATTTTTAGTCTTCACTATGTTGTGGTCAACCTTGGTTGATTCGCATGAATAATCTTTATTGATTTGGGCTGACTGTTTATATTCATTTTCTTATTTCTTTGGATTCGACTTATAGCAATGTAATTTCTTGTTGCGGATATATAAGAGAGATTATTTTATCATTTGAAAGCATGAATTTGTGTGTGTGTGCAAAGTGTAAGAGTCTTATGTGTGAATAAAGTTTAGATCATTTGAAGGCAGAGCATAAAGTGAAGAAGAGTGAAGAAGTGTTCATGTGCTTAACTAGAACTATAACCAGGCATTAGCAAATGCTATCTTCTCAATTCATAGCTTGATGGATTTAATCAAAAACTTTTTGTAAGACAGTGTGTCTTCCTTTGGGCAGTAAGCCTATTTTGTATTTGAGTGGTGAGCTCTAGGCAGTGTGCCTAAATGCATGTGCATTCCCCATTTATATTCTCTTATACTTTTAATAGGGTATAATCTTGTGGACTGACCTTCACCATGATTTTTCCCCTAACAGGGTTTCCACGTAAAAATCTTGGTGTTATGTGTGATTTTGATGTGTTTTTCATTTATGCTTTCATGATTAATGTTCAAATCTCAGAATAAGGTAAATAAGTTGAATAAATTTGAGATTTGGTGACAACTAATTCACCCCCCCACTCTCAGTTGTATTCCCTTGTGTTGCCAACAACTGGTATTAGAGCTTGTGGTTCCTTGGAAGAAGTTTAACAACTTGAGGTGATCCGGGATGGCAACTTATAAGAAGGATAGTCCTAGATTTGATGGAACAAATTATTCTTTATGGAAGACTCAAATGGAGTGCCATCTGAGATGCATTAGTGAACCCTACTGGAGCATTACAAAATATATATATGTTATTCCACAAAATGGTCCTACTACTTCTGCTAAGATCAGGGATGTTGAGTATAATATCAGGGCTAAGGAGGCGTTGTTGAGTGCTTTGATTGATACTAAGATGACAAATGTGATGGGTCTGAAGACTGCTTATGAGATCTAGAAAAGGTTGGAAACCTTGTATGAAGGTGATGCTAATGTGAAGATTGCTAAGCTAGAAATTTTGAAAGGGAAATATGAAAAGTTGAAAATGGGTGATGATGAAAATGTTACTACTTTCATGCAAAGAGTGATTGAACTTGTGTGTGGTATCATATGTGTTGGTGGATAGATAGACAAATCAGAGATTATTGCTAAAGTGCTTAGATCCTTTCCTGATTCTTACAAACTCAAGGCTAGTGCTATTGAAGAGCTTTGGACTGTTACTAATGTTACCAGAGATATGTTGATTGGTAAGCTTACTACTTTTGAGTTGAGTGAATTTGGTGATGCACTTCCTAAGGTTGAATCTGCATTCAAGGCCACTACTTCTGGAAGAGATAGACATAGATATGATCTGGGTGAAAGTTCATCTAGAAAAAAATTCAAGTATGAGGATGAAACGAGAACTCAATGAAGAAGAAAGAGAGCTTGAAGAACTTGAAGCATTGATTGTGAAAAGAGAAGCCAGAGGACAAGGTAAGTATAAAGGAAAGTTGCCTATTAAATGTTTCTCTTGCAATAAGATAGGTCATTTTGCATCAAGGTGTCTTGAGAGATTTTCCAAGCCAAGATTTAACAAGCCTAAATTTCAAAAGAAGTGTTACTATGTTGCTGATGAAGGTGTGACAGATGATAAATTTGACAAAGGAAATTCAAGTGAAGATGAATTTGTGTTTATTGCTATCGAGGAAAATAATTTTGTGTCTACTGAATCTACTAGTTGTACAAATGTGGAGAAATCCCTAGCCACTCGAGTTGAAGAGAAAGATAAATGGGTAATTGACAATGGTTGTTCTCATCATATGACAGGAGATAAAAGTAAGTTTATGAATTTGGAAAAGTATGATGGTGGTGCCGTGAGATTTGGTGATAATACAACTGGTGTGATCCATGGAAGAGGAGGCATTTCTCTTGATGGTAAGCATAATACTGATGATGTCTTGTATGCTGAAGGTTTGAAGCATAATCTTTTAAGTGTTGGACAGATGGTTGATAAGGGATACAATCTTTAGTTCATGGATGGAAAGTGCAAAATATTGGGAAATTCTAGAAATGTGATTGCATCAAGTACAAAAACAAAAGGTAATATTTTCCACCTGAGTGCTACTAGTAAAAGTTGTTTGATTGCTCGAATTGATGAAAGTTGGTTGTGGCATAGGAGAATATGTCATGTTAACTTTCATAATATTGTAAAGATAAGTTCCACTAAGGTTGTGAGAGATCTTCCTAAGCTAATGAAACCTACTAATGCCATATGCAAAGACTGTCAGTTAGGAAAGCAAACAAGAATTTCATTCTGAAGTAAACAACAAAATTCAAATGGATTGTTGGATCTTGTGCATACTGATTTGTGTGGTCCTGCTAGAACTAGAAGTTTACAAGGATACATGTATTTCATGTTGCTTATCGATGACTATTCAAGGATGATGTGGGCTACTTTCTTAAGGGAGAAATTTGAAGCTCTGGAAAATTTCGAGATCTTTAATGCTATGGTTTAGACAGAGACATGCTTGAAGATTAAATGTTTGATATTAGATAGAGGTGGTGAATTCACTTCTGATGAGTTTAATTATTTTTGTGAAGAACATGGAATAAAGAATAGGTATCTGCACTACAGACCCTTCAACAAAATGGAGTTGTGGAAAGGAAGAACATAATAGTTCTAGATGTTGCTAGAACCATGATGTTGGAAGGAAATGTACCTCATATCTACCAGAGAGAAGCTGTGAATATTGTTGTGTACACACTTAACCGGGTATAAATCAAAGATGATACTGGTAAGACTCCTTCTAAGCTATGGACTAGTCAAAAACCTACTGTTGATATTTCAATATCTTTGGAAGTAAGTGTTATATCAAAAGAGATGAAGATATAGGAAAGTTTGATGCTAGGAGTGAGGAAGGAATCTTTCTAGGTTATGCTACTAAAAGTAAGGCCTGTCGATCTTACAGTAAGAGTGTGATTAGGTGAAAATACTATTTCAGAAATGAGCAACAACAAGAAATGTATAAGAAATATTAAAAACACCTAACACCTCAAGATGAGCCTAGTTGGATTCAAAACAAAATGATATAACAAACAATAGATTTACCTTGTCTTGAATCGATCCTTTGGTTGGCCCTTCATGGTTGATTTTGTGTATGCTCCTTAGATGACAAAAGATGTCGATATGAGATGCAATATGGATGAGAAATGAATGAAAATGGTATGATGGATGCAAGGAATGCAATTTTTTAGCTAAGTATGGCTCAAATAAAAAATTTGCAAGAGTTTGGTTAGCACAATGATCAACCCCCTAAATGAGAAAAAAGAGGGGGTATTTATAGAGGAAATTGAATTCTCTAGAGAATTCAATGGTTGAGATTAAACCAACAAGGCCAAGATGAAGGGCTATGGTGAGTTGAGAACTCGCAAGCCCTCACATCTTGACATGTGGAATGTGAGATGGCTTAGAGATGGTGATGTGTAAATGAGGTGGAAAGAGGGTACATGATGTGGAGGAAGGACATGTACCTTGAAAGTACATTGGGAGATGAGAAGATTTCTTGGAAGAATAAAAAATGAATTTAAAATTCACATGATTGCTGCAGGGAACAGCAGTGGATAAGACAAGGGTTCCAAGGAGAAAGTAGAAAGTACCTTGGATGAGACAAGGTGCCCAAAATCTTAAGCACTTGTCACATGTGAGCAGGTGTGACAAGTCAAGATCACATGGGAAGAGTCTACATGTGACTTGATGTGACAAGTCAAAGATCACATGGGGAAGAAAAAAATGAATTTAATATTCCTTGGAAGGATAAAAAGAATTAAAAATTCCTTGGGAGGTTGATTAGGCTAGTTAATGAAGGATTAGAGGAGGGTTAGGTGGCTAAGAGAGATTAGAGACCAACTTGCAAAAGTTGGAGGATGTGACACATCCTAATCAAGAATTAGGCATGTGCACATTCCTAATGATAGAATTAGGAGAATAATTAGGATTAAGAAAGAGATGTGACGTGAGGAATTAAATAAATGTCATTTATTTAATTCATTTGGTGAAAGGAGGTAAGGTATTTAATTATTAGATGAATACCTTAGGGGTTTAGATGATTTAAAGGTATTAATTAAATAACAACAATATTACTTAATTAATGCTAATGAGAGGGTATTTAGACGAAGAGAGAAAATTTGGACAAATATAAGTGTCCAAATTTAGGTGTCTACAAAGAGATTGAATAAAATGGTTGAAAGTGAAAATGTTAAGGTTGATGAAGACATAGCTATACTATCTAGAACCTGTGGATATGGTTTTGAAGATCAAAATGATAGTACAAACAAAGGTCAGAACTCAAGTCAAGTCCAAATCATTTTGGTGAATCAAGAAGATCAAGAGGAAGGAGAAACTGGTAGAAGAATAGAAGAGAGATCAGAAGAGATTGAAATTGAAGAACATTCTAAGAAGAATATGAGGTATGTAAGGTTGGATCATTCAGAAGATCAAATTATTGGTGATAAGAACAAAGGTGTCTAGACTAGGAGAAAGATTGTAGAAGAATATTGTTTGATTTCAAAGACTGAGCCTAATAATGTGAATGAAGCATGCAAAGATGAACATTAGGTTAAAGCAATGAAAGGGGAACTACAACAAATTGAGAAGAATGATACATGGATTCTTGTTCCCAAACCTAAGGATAAGAATGTAATTGGAACTAAATGGGTCTTTAGAAACAAACTAAATGAACAAGGTGAAGTGGTTAAAAACAAAGAAAAATTGGTATGTAAGGGGTATTCATAGATGGAAGGTATTGATTTTGAAGAAACCTTTGCCTCTGTTGCAAGAATTGAAGCTATGAGATTGTTTCTTGCTTATGCTACTTACAAAAACTACAAAGTTTATGAAATGGATGTCAAGTCTACTTTTCTAAATGGTGAATTGGAAGAAGAACTGTATGTTGGACAACTTGATGGATTCTAGTTGACTAATCAGGGAGATATGGTTTGTTGATTGAAGAAAGCATTGTATGGACTCAAACAATCCCCTAGAGCATGGTATGCTAGATTGGATAAGTACTTGGTGAAGCTTGGATTTAACAAAGGTACTACTGATAGTAATATGTATTTCAAGAATGATGATAAAGATTTGATTGTGGAAGTTTTTATTGATGATATCATATTTGGAGGAGATGATAGCTTATGTATGAAGTTTACTAATGAGATGCAAAATGAGTTTGAGATGTCAATGATTTGAGAGATGAAATTCTTCTTGGGATTACAAATTACTCGATTAGATAAAGGGATCTTTATATCTCAGTCCAAGTATGTGAAAGAATTGCTGAAGAAATTTGGTATGGAAGATTCAAAGCCAGTTGGTACACCTATAGTGACCGGATGCAAGTTGACAACTGATGATGATTCTCCAAAGACAAATCAAACTAGATATAGATCAATGATTGGTGAATTGCTTTATTTGACTCAAACTAGGCCTAATATCATTAATGTTGTATGTATTGTTGCTAGATTTCAAGATGATCCTAAAGAATCTCATGTGACTGTTGTGAAGAGGATTTTCAGATACTTGAAGGGGACAATTGATTTTGGTTTATGGTATCCTAAAGATGATGATCTTACTTTGAGTGCCTTTACTGATACTGATTGGGCAAGAGATGTGAATGACAAGAAAGGTACTAGTGGTGGAGATTTTTTCTTGGGAAAGAAGTTGATCTCATGGTTAAGAAAAAAGCATAATGTTATTTCTTTATCTATTGCAGAGGCATAATACATTGTTGCTGCTAATAATTGTACTCAAGTACTATGGATGAAACAAATGTTGAAGGATATCAGAGTTGTGTATGATTAGCCTATTGCTATATTTTGTGATAACTCAAGTGCTATTAACATTTCTAAGAATTTGGTGTTGCATTCCAAGACCAAGCATATATTAATCAAGTTTCAATTTTTGAGAGAGAAAGTAAGTGAAAAGGAAGTTAGATTGGAGTATGTGCCTACTAAGCAGCAAATTGCAGACATATTTACCAAGCCATTGCCTAAGGATACTTTTGAGTATCTCTGAGCGAAGTTAGGGTTGATTACCCCTCCTAATCAAAACTAAGGATCAATTGATTTGCATCAATCTGTGCATTTCATGATCATATTTTGATCTGGATTGATGTTGTAGTGTCTGTTACTCAAGGGGAGTAGTCAAATGTTCAGGTGTTCAGATATGTGGTTCAGAGCTTGTGTAGAGAAAAGAGATCTTTTTCATTGATGTCAAAGGGGGAGAAGAGTAATGTGAAAAACTTTTTGGGGGAGAAGATTTGGGGAAAGAAGAGTCAAAACCTAAGGAGGAACAAGTGTAGTTGTGTTGATGGTATTTTTCACATCATGTGTTGCCATCAATGCCAAAGGAGGATATTTTGGATTTTGTGGTGTGTTGTTGATATTTAGTTGTCATTGATTTCAACACTATTAGCATTGCTGCATTGGAAGTTGTATATGTCAAGGATATTGAGAAAATTGTAATAATAAGTGTTACAGGTTATCAGAGGTGAAGTGAAGTTCTTTGTATCAATGTGTTCAGTTTGTTGTTGTTCTAAGGTTTTGGACTAAAGGGTTTCTTGTTGATTATATCTATTTTATCCATGTCAAGTTTTAGAGATCCACGTGAAGATTTGATCAAGTTATGAAGATTTGTATTCTGACAGTTTTTTTGTTACTTCAATTTGTGTTCCTGAATGAAGATCATGTGATTCTATTAAGTTTAGTTGTTACGGATGATTCTCTAGTGTTTCATGATGCTTATGGATGTTTCTAGTTCATTCTCTCTCTGTGTTACATGTCTGCATTGATCGTTGTGCTCGTGATCTAAGATTTTCTCTAGTGTGTTCATGTTTTTCATGTTCTTGGCCGACAAGGTGTTGAAGCATGTTGTGGATCTTCGAGGAGTAATTAATTGAATTGGTTCATGTTTGAGGATGTTATTTTCAGTCTTCACTATGTTGTGGCCGACCTTGGTTGATTCGCATGAATAATCTTTATTGATTTGGGTCGATTGTTTATATTCATTTTATTATTTCTTTGGAGCCAACTTATAGTGATGTAATTTATTGTTGTAGATATATAAGAGAGATTTTTTTTATCATTTGAAGGCATGAATGTGTGTGTGTGTGAAGTGTAAGAGTCTTATGTGTGAATAAAGTTTAGATCATTTAAAGGCAAAGTAGAAAGTGAAGAAGAGTGAAGAAGTGTTCATGTGCTTAACCATAACTATAACCAAGCATTAGCAAATGTTATCTTCTCAATTCAAAGTCTAATGGATTTAATCAGAACCTTTATGTAAGATAGTGTGTCTTCCTTTGGGCAATAAGCTTATTTTTTATTTGAGTAGTGAGCTCTAGGTAGTGTGCCTAAATGCATGTGCATTCCCCATTTATATTCTCTTATACTTTTAACAAGGTATAATCTTGTGTACTGACCTCCACCATGGTTTTTCCCCTAATAGGGTTTCCATGTAAAAATATTGGTGTTAAGTGTGATTCTAATGTGTTGTTCATTTATGCTTTCATGATTAATGTTTAGATCTTAGAATAAGGTAAATAAGTTGAATAAGTTTGAGATTTGGTGAAAACTGATTCACCTCCCCTCTCAGTTGTCTGCCCTTGTGTTTCCAACAAGGATTAGTTCTTGTCCTAACCATTGTCTCAAATAAAATTTATACCTAGGGTTTCATGTTTAATTAGATCCTTTCATGGCATACTTTAAACGTATTGAAAACATTTCAAAAGAGCAAGTATTCATACATAAGAAATTTCATTGAGGATCTTATACACAAGTTTTCATTAAAAAACATAATCTTTTCATGTATTCATAAGGATTTCAATATCCTTTATTTTACATAGAATGATTATTTAAATATTTAAGAGGAGAGTATCCATCGAATTCACTCTTAGATACATAACTACATGGGATGTAGCCTCTAATTCTCACTCATTTATATCCCAAAAAGGGTAGTAACCCTTAGATTTATCTTTTGATACTTAGTTTCGAGGAACGTATCCCTCTGATTCATCACTAGAGGCTATAACAATAACTCCATCCATAGGTATAACTCGAGGGTCCCTAAATATCAATGTTGGACTAACACTACATTCTGGGGGCATATCCTTAGAAAGTGGTAATGTGTCTGACTTGGCCGAAGAAATAGATGGTAAGTAGTTGAAGTTGGCATCATCTTTCATCCTTCTCTTCTCTTGACTAATTCACAAAAGGGTGTGACTGATAGTCTCAATATCACTTAGCCAAATTGTGTTGTCATGATTGGTTCCCTCAATGGTATGAACAAGGGCTTCTCTTTCCTTCTTGGCCCATAGGTAGCACTCATTTCCGATTACTAACTTTCTTGTAGTTAACTTGAGATGCACCATCCTAGCACAAGAATTTCCAAACATTAGACTCATAATATTGGAGGGGAAATATAGCAAGCACATAGGTTCTAGAGCTAAACTTGGTAGCTTTGATACCACATGTCACATGCCCATTATTTTACTCAACAACTTTCCTATGTTTTAACCTCAAGTAAATAGTTTAAGCATCTAACCTTCATGAGCAATAAAAAATTTCTTTTCAAATATAAAGATAACATGCACATTTGAAATAAACATCATTCCAAACTTTCCCATTGCATATATCAAGCGTTACATTTTTCCAAAGTATTGATTTCATATTTCATAATTTCATGATAACATATCACTTTTACAATTTTTCCATAGCAATGGATACAAAAATACATACAAGGCTCCATTGAGCTTATTGGCAATAGATATACAAATGTTCTTGGTTCCCTCTATCAAATCTTGGTTGCCAACTTATGAGGAGAAGCATCGCTCAAGCACTTTTTCACCAACCTTGGACTAACTGTGATCCCCCACACATCTACCAAACTTGATAAGGTGGCCCTACCCTTCAATGAAGAGATTGGTTTGGTAATCTCATAATAATAATGACCTTCCCTGAGCTTGGTATTGTGTCCTACATATCTAAATCTTTCACACAATGGCTACAACCTACCATATGACATTACCCTCCTAGTATGTAAACCCAAATCATAGTGAACTAACAGTGTAAACAATGGCAACTTACACTACTTTGGCCAAAGTATTCATCACCTCTAATTTAGGATGGACGTCACATGCTCACCCACCTTCATAGATCGATTTGTATTTGACCATTCATATTCTATGCATAGGCTATCCCCTTTCACCATGGATTAATCTAACCCCAAGAACGACCTATTAACTCTTATGTTTACTATGACACTTCTTCTAAGTAATTAAAAGTAATTCTAGGACTCATCTAAGTTAAGCATCCACTATATAAACTCTATCTATATTATAGTATTTAATGCTATTATAATCATTTATTCCTTATTATGGAATATATATACATGCACTCAAATAGTAAAGATTCCTAGACTAGGTACTATTGAACAGTCTGGATAATTGAGAGGGGGGTGAATTGGTTATCACAAAATATTTTTCTTAACTTTAATTAGTCTGGAGCAAACTTAAAACAATTAAATAATCATCTAACAGAAATGAGCATGAAAGCACATAACAACACCATGCACACTGAAGGCCAGAATTTACATGGAAACCCAAGAAGGGAAAAACCATGGAGAATGCTAATTCTCAATTATAAAACACCAGTTAAGGTGATTTTTACAGAAGGCTCACTGCCAAAATGCTTGTTCTAGGTAAGGCTCATTGCCAATGGACTCACTACTCGATTAATACAACTGATTACAAAATAGTCTCACTGAAAAAAGTGAACTAATGAAATTGCATCTATATATGCACGAATTTAGTTCCAATTAAGAGAAAAATATCTGTCTATAGCATATTTTATCAAGAAACTTCTGTACAACATCTTCACACAAACTCTACAAAATAGATTACTTCTTCCTTTGCACCCTCTTATGTGTTTGCACAAATCATACTCCACACTTCTCATTTCATCAGATAAAAACAACCTTTACTTATACCATTCCATGTCTTCATAATCTCCTAGGTTAGCCACACACAATGTCTTCATAGTCTTCCAAGTTGGCCAAATACAATTTGAATTAAATCACCACAAAATATGTCATAATGAATAACAACCTTGAGATATTCAATAAGTCCTTGCACGCTAGCACCGAACCCAAAATATGGGTCACACAAAAGATCTTATCACGTTACCAAGGGACCCATAAATAGGTCATACATAATTATCAGAAGATAACAAAATTTGAATTACATGAAATATATTTTGGAGCCAATAGAAATGCCACAACCAAGACCAAATCTTGATTATCATCAATTTTAGTATCAACCGAAGAGACATACCAAAACTTGTAACATGCTACATGAATGTCTAGATAGAAAGGTTACCCGGGCTTTGAGCACAACATCAAAAGATTAGTCTTCATTATTTTGCATTAATTGACTTCCACAAATGTCCCAAAAGAAGTACTTACATATCTGGATCAAAGATAACATCCATACAACGTAATATCATAGTACAAGATAGGATAGATCATTTTTGTATACCATTCGGGGCACAACCTTCCAGATCTAGGCTTTGACATCAATGAAAACAATGCTAAATCATCTCAACAACTTCTCAATAGGTACATCAAGAAATCTTTCACTTTCACATAAATAATAGAAAAACCTTTCCAAAGTAAACAATTAAACAAGTTTCCCAAACAAGTAAAACAATGACACACAATCTTTTTGAATTCATACAAAACAAAAAAGAGTAGAAATCAACATGCTTGTTTATGCAAAGCTCCAATCGATCAAACTAAATTCCTAGCTCAGCCTTCCCCAATTATCTCTCTTGCACTTACCAAAATATTACGCTAAAAAACCTCTCACAAACTCATAAAATCAAAAAATCAAAATAACAAGTTAGAAAATTAGCTTCGTGTGTGTAATGTGTCCAATTGAGCGAGAAAACACCTCTATTTATACACAAATATGAGCAACTACAAGCTAGAAACAAGCTATCAAAGATAACACTTCTCAATCCAAAAGGTTCAACTCAACAACAAGAAGAAAAGATGACAGCTAAAATTATTGCACAGTAAACACATGCACAAGTAGATTTCACCTTAAAGAATGAGTCACTCATTCTAATGGACAGCAT
Organism: Sequoia sempervirens; assembly: GCA_007258455.2. Taxonomy (NCBI): domain Eukaryota; kingdom Viridiplantae; phylum Streptophyta; class Pinopsida; order Cupressales; family Cupressaceae; genus Sequoia; species Sequoia sempervirens. Next base: position 41,995 of record VDFB02067401.1, read on the forward strand.
GAAGAACATTCAGAAATGTAAAGTTAAGGTTCAACTCAACAAGAAGAAGAAAATGTGACAGCTAAAATTATTGCATAGTAAACACATGCACAACTAGATTTCACCTTAAAGAATGAGTTGCTCATTCTAATGGACAACATGAATAACATTTAGAAATGTAAAGTTATTATCTCCATAGGTTGACTCATTTTGGCTAGCTTCTCATTTAACTATTTCCCATATTCTCATTTGCTTCTATGTTGGAACTCATATTGTAGATTAGACTTCTAATTGGTTCATAGTATTCATAGCTTGGCACCACCAAAACATCACACGCCCTATCTTTTGGGTTGCTATTTGTTGAAGACCAAGTCAAAGTTTCTTGTATGTTGCATATCTATTTTTCCTTCATGTTTTGACTTAGTCTTGGTTTTTTTATCTTTCACATTCGTTTGCATTTAATTCTATGCGCTTTACTCTAATGTTGCTAAAGTTTCATATTACTCAACATTTTAAATACTTAATACATTTCTTAATTTTTATGTGCAACTTTCTAACTTAAGCACTATTCCTTTATTTCTACGCAATATACTATATGTATATGCTATGTACTTAATAAACAATTTAGTGCTATTTTGAAATAATTAACAATATTTAATATATATACATAATACGTATATACATATATATGTATATATATATATCAACTTATAAGTTTATAAAATACTTTATTTGGTATTTGAATACACATACATATTCTCATATTTCACATATTACAATGCATGTGTATATATACATATATACTAGTATGGATATTTCCTTTTCATCAATCCATGCTCGTATGTTTATATATATATATATATTTGATAACACATGTGCATGAATTTTTTTGGCTCTACAACTGTGAGATGTGAATCCCGAGGAACCCTTGTCAATGGTTGTACATCATCAGACGGTTTGAGTTCTCTCCTCTCTCGCCATCCTCTTGCCTTGGTGTTTTTTCTTGCGTATACATGCCTAGTGTAATTATTTTCATTATTAAGTGTGGTGTGTTGCATTGTATATCTCTCACCCTTGGCTCCCACATGGGAGGGACCTAGGGAACTATTAACTTAATACCTGCAAGTTTCAACCCGTTCTCAATTGTTCCAACTGCTAAAGGTGGATGTATGTTTGGAGATATGGTGGATTTGACCCATCATGGAGAGGAACCCTTGGGTTTTGAAGAAACAATCTCCACCACCAAGACATTGGAAAATGTGGGGAGTAAGCCATGATCATTTAAAGACATAGTTGTAGGTGAAAATAAGATTACTATCCCTCAAACCGTCGACTTCATTAATGTGAAGGATGGAGCCGTGTATGAGGAATTGCAACCCAACAGAGAAGGTAAGTGCCCTTCCAAATGCCTAAAAAAATCTATGTTAATTCCTAATGATGATATGGTTGAAACAATGAAAAGTGAGGAATGTAGATTAAAAAATATCGCAATATTCTTCTTGGCCCTAGATATTAATAAATTCCCTTCGAGGATTTTTTTTGATAACTAGGTAAGTAATGTATGGAATAAAAAGCTTGGAATTCAACAAACCTATAGATTAATTCAAAAAGGTCTATTCTTAATGGTGTTTAAAACCAAAGAAACACAAGAAACTGTTATAAGGAAAGAATTTTGGTCTATAGGGCAATCGGTTCTCAGGGCCATCTTGTGGTCCATGAACTTTCTCTATGATGAGGTGGTGGCCCTGGCCTACCAAAGATGGGTCACTCTAAAAAATCTCATGCTTCTCCTATGGTCGTTATCCCCCACATTGTTGCTCAATTTGGTAGGGTTCTAAGGATCGAAGATACCAGAAACCCTCTTCCTCATATGGATGTTAGGTTCCTTGTGTCCATCTCACCTAAGGTTGAGATCCTAGAAGAGATTGAGGTTGAAATGGAGTCGGAAATCATGGTCTGTAAGCTTGAACTCCTATGGGGTCTAAATGTGTCCTTTCTCTATAAAAAGGAGGGGCATTTGAGGAAAATTTGTCCTATTCTCCAGGAGCGGGGGCAAACAAAACCCAAGAGGAAACCCCTGGAAAACCCTAAATCCCTGTTGTCGCCACTGGTGGTTGGCTCTTTTTTAAAGGAGAAGATGGGTACCTATGATCCATCAGGGAAGGCTTCTGAGGAGGGTCCTGAAGTTATGACTATGGATACAATTGTTGTTTGTATGATGGATAACTGTCCAGGTGATATTAACAAAAAGGACACTACCTCTCTTGAACTCTCCCTTGAAGAGGAAGACCTCATTTTAGGAAATGGCCTACTTTTTAAAAAAGCCACCAAAGTTGGCAGGCCCTCGAAAGTCTTTTCCAAAGACGCTGCCCTAGATCTCCAAAATAGCACTCCAATTGAAACCATTTGCCCGAAGATTGGGAGTGGGATGCACAGGGGTGAAGAATTGCCAAGGCCCTGCCACAGGAAAAATGTACAAGAACTATTCATGAAAATAATTAGGAAAATAATTAAAGAAAATAAAAAGTCTAAAAATGTTAAGGGTTTGGGGAAGTCTTCCAAGGAGGCTGTTAGTTCAAACTGCCAAAACAGTCTCTTTTGCTCAACCAATCTGGGGGACTCTACCCAAGGCCATCTTGACAAACAAGGAAAGGAAAATAATGGTAACAAGGACAAAGACAACAAAAACCATGAATCCCTAAGTCAAGCTAATCTCACCAACTGTGACAGTGAAATCTCGGTTGGCTACAATTAAAATATGATAATGGAAAAGTGTAAAAATCATGATATTAACCCATCTAATGAATGGGCAAGCTCTAATAACAATAATAGTAAATCCTTAAGTAAGAATCTAAATACTCCCCCTGATCTTGAGAACCCGAGGGCTTTTGAGTATGTTGTAAGTGTTCCACCAACCTTGACCCTAGGGGAGGGAGATAAAACCATTAGATTGGACATATCCATCGATCAAGGAAAAATGGAGGAGTTAAAATAGATCCTCAGTCAAAATTGGAACCCTATAGGGGATAGAGAGATTGTAGGAAATAGTGAGGTTGCACTAGAGTAGATCCCCAGAAGGTGGCTAATGCAAACTATGGTAAATAGAAAGAATCTTGTGCTAAAATAATGTTGGGACAAAAGAAAAGAGGGAGGAGAAAGAAGATAAAAGATGAAAGTGTTCCATACCTCAAAGGAAACACTAATAAGAAAGAGTTTCCCAGATTATTTGAGGCATTTACGAATATAGAAGATGAAACCCAAGACATGGAAGTTGATGACGCTTAACTGTATCTCCTAGAACATTAGGGGTCTAGAGTCACTCGATAGAAAATACAGCGTAAGAAGGCTCCTCTGGCAAGAAAAAGCTAAAGATATTGTAATGTTGCAAGAAATGAAAGTGGTTGGTTACACCCTTCAAACCAACCTAATATTTATAAGGAAGGATTTCGTTAGTTTCACCACAAATCATGAGAAAGGTAAGAGGGGATGTGCCATCCTTGTAGCCAATAATTGGGGCAAATGGGTCAAAAATCATGGAACATCCCCATGTAATAGAGCGGCATGGATCCATTTTGAGAAGGAAGGTAAAGAGTTTGGAATATGCTCCATTTATGCCCCAAATGACTATAGACAAAGCTGCCAACTATGGAATTGGCTAAGTAAACTCTAGAAGATCTCATGAATCTTGGGGAGGGGACTTCAATACGATTGAAAACTTAGAAGATAAAATTGATGGAGCCGACATGGGGTGGAAAGGCAATGAGAGATATTTCTGGTTTAAACTAAAAAATAACCTCAAGCTATTGGATCCACTAGAAGGCACAAAAAAAGAAAAGAGAATGGCATATGGTATACCTAGTGTAATGTGCAAGCAGGAAATAAGAGAATCTACTGCATATTGGATAGATTCTATGCTAACAAAAACTACTTTCATTTTGATCAGCTAGAAAAGGATGGGAGAAGGGTAAGAACTAGGCCCTAGACCCTCTCAGACCATCACCCTATAAGTTCCAAAATCTCCATCAATGAGGAGGATGTGAGACCCCCCAAAAAGACTCCCAAATTCATTCTAAACTCTAGCCTCCTATACTTTGATGACAACAATTGTGCAATTTTCACCCTGAGAGAAATCAACAAAGGACTACATGCGGACAAAAACCCCATCAAAAGATGGAACATCAATGTCAAGGGATGGAAAAATACCTTCCAATGCATAGGGGAAAAGAAGGCTAAAGATAGAAGAAGAGTGGAAAGCCAGCTTCAAAGGGCTCTTCTTGAGACTAAAATAAGATCCAAAACTCGACTATGGATGAGCAACTAAATAAAGAGTTAATTGACATCAAAAGGATAACTTAGAAAAGTGAAAAACTATAAATATCAAGGCCTATATAAAAGAGAAAAGATGAACTAGGTTGCTCAAGGGGAGAGAGGATCTAAATTCTTCTTCTAATGCCTAAGATCTAAAGAAGCTAAAGAAAGAATTGGGGCTATTTGGGATGAAGGAGCTATGGAAAAGGATCAGGAAGAAGTTAAGGCCAATTTTTTCCAATTCTATGTGAATCTATTTACTGTAGAATGTTTGGGTCCTCAGGGGGTCAAGGAAAGAGAGCAATGCAAAAAAATTTGCCAAAAAAAGTATCAAAGGAAGAATGGAGAAAAATGAACCAACAAATCTTAAGAGAAGAGATAGTAAATGCCATCTTATAAATAAAAAATAAAAAGTCTCTTGGGGCAGACGGGTTACCAACAAAATTCTATAAGAGGAATATTGAGTGGATTGGAGAAGAACTCCTCTAGGTGTACAATGAGGCCATCAAGAGAGGCTCTCTAGGTAAAAACATAAACCATGGGATCATTAAAATGATCCCTAAAGAAGGAGATAAAACCCTCCTTAAGAATTGGAGACCTATAACTCTTTTAAATACATCCTATAAGATCCTTGCCAAATTCATAGCCAGAAGAATTGAGGGAATCCTCCCAACGTTGATCAATAACACCCAAACAAGCTTTATAAAAGGAAGGTATATATTAAAAAACATGATCACAAGCTGGGAAGCCATAGAGTGGAGAAAGAATACTAATTAGAAGGTGGGTATGCTTCTAATATATTTTGAGAAGGCATGTGACAGAATTGAGTGGCATTTCATCATTATGGTCCTCGAGGCCTATAGCTTCCTTGAAAAATTCATCCAAATGATAAGGAACCTTGTGATGGAGGCCACAACACAAGTAGATGTCAATGGTGAATTAACTGAAGATATCTACCTGCAGAGGTCCATAAGGCAAGGATGCCCCCTTGCCCCCTCACTCTTTGTTATAGTAGTAGATGCACTTTATTGCATCCTAAGGGACCAGTCTTTGAGCCTAAAAGTCTAGGGGTTGATGCTATCGAATGAAGAAGAACTGATTAATGTTCAATTTGCTGATGACACCTCCTTGTTTGTAAAATTGGACCAAGAGAACTTTGCAAATCTAATGAAGAAAATGGAACTATTTAGCCAAGTTGTAGGAGCAAAGATCTTAAAAGGGAAATCAGTGTTGCTCTCCTGGGACAATAGCCAACCAGAGTGGCTAAAAGAACATGAATTCCAGTGGGGTGGCCCCAAAAAAATAGTTAAATACTTGGGTATCCCCTTTGACATTAACCCAAACTTAAGAGAGATGTGGGAATGGTTAAAGGCCAAAATTGGTAAGAAATTAGACAATTGGAATAAGCAATACCTTTCATTAGCAAGTAGGGCTCAAATCTGCTAAAAAATTCTATCCTCATACAATATTTACTATGCCTTTGTCTAGTTCTTCACCAATTATTAGGTTGAAGAGATCTAGAAGAAGATAAGACAATTCCTATGGTCAAATGGGAAAGGGCATAAGAAAAGGCACTCGGTCAAATGGGAGTTGTGTTGTAATGAAAAGAAGGGTGGTTTGGGCCTTAAAGACCTAAAGAAGCAAGGAATTGCTCTGGTTGTTAAATGGATTTGCAAAAGTCTAAAAGGGACAGAGCCTTGGAAAGTCTTGGTTAGAAATAATATTAAAAGTGTGGTTCCAAAAAAATCCAAAGCATGAAGAATCTACATATAAGTGACCTCATGTTTGGACAATTTTTTGTATCCCCTATTAGGTCAAATGTATTCCTCATCCTGTGGAAAGCTTGGGAAATGTGTAGGGAGGCCCTAAAAAACTAGTACCAAATGGAGGAGCAACTTAACTCTATCTTACCCCTGAGGTTGATCTGGTGGAACGCTTACCATAATAATAAGCCCCTTGCTCTCCTTTAGGGTTGCTCAACCAAAGATTGGAATAAGAAAGGAATCTCCACCTTTCAAAACATAGCTAATAGGACCTTCTAACCTAGAATGAGCTCAGCCAAAAATTTAATCTCCCCCAAACCCAAATCATAACCTATGAAAGGATCAAGCAAATTAAACCCAACATTCTTAATAAATGTAGTAAAATTCTCAATAACTCCTTGAATGATGAGTGGCTTCAAAATGATAAATTTCTTAAGATAAAAGCAAAGGAAATTTACATCTTGGTGGAACCCCCCACAATCTTGCGAAGCAGTTGAATAATTATTGCATGATAAATGCTAACACTGTTGAATGGAACAGGATATTTTCAAGGACATGGAGTAACTTCTTGGAACCAAAAAAATCAAGTTTTAAATGGATGATGTTATTGCAAAAATAACCTAATTTTGATGGTAAAGCTCAAAATAACATATGTGAGATTTGTAAGCAAAGTGAAAACTTTTCTCATCCTTTCTTTGAATGTTTTTTTGCTAAAGAAGTATGGAATCTTTTCAGAATTGATTTATCCAATAGCAAGAAAAAAGAGATAATTGTTGGAGAAATAGATG
>VDFB02067402.1:0-19092 GCA_007258455.2 Sequoia sempervirens
CATTCTTTTGGTTGGCTTCCAGTCAAAAACCACATATGCGAGCTTAGCTGTTTAAAGCCTTTACCTTCAAATTCCAACTGTTGATTTTGTCTCTACACACTATGATCCACGATTCTCCATTCATCTCAACAACTTTAAGACACCATCATTAGATTGTTCTTTTTTAAAAATCTATCATCAATCTTACAACTTTAAGATCATTGTGCATCATTACATTGAAGGGACTTATAAATTACTCACTTTGAAGTCTTTCTTTCTCTTTGATAAGGTACCTTTGACCTGTATGTCCACATCATTGCTACACAATTCACAACAAGGATGTAAATTTCTCTGTCGAGAAACCTCTCTTCACAATTTTCGTCATGTGTCACCATACTCCATCGTCACCTTTATCAGGTCCCACTTTGTCAACATTATTGAAGGGACTCAATAACAAGTCTCACCAAAAATCATTTGCAAACCTAATGAAGAAAACATTCATCACAATTCCAGAGAGACACCAAAACTACTCACTCCAAAAATTTGTTATCACTTTGATGTACTTCATTTGATCTCTGTCATTCAATCATGATTATTTAATCACCATTGTTACCTAGTATACCATCAGCTAAAAGTATGGGCCCACAAAGACTTTGTAAGCTAGTGGGCTAGTGTCATCTATTGTCTTGTGTCATTAGTTCTAATTTTGTGTCACTTGCTTGTTGGACCCACCATCAGAGAGTCGAAGGGACTCCTAAATTCCTCTCTTTAAAATGGCAGTCTCATTGATATATCTCCATCGTTCTTGATATAATACATTGTTGTGTCAAAGAGAGTTAAAGCATTGTCTCTTTGAAGTGACATTGTCACTTTAATGAAAATTTATCACTTCTTCGAAGGGACACCTTAGGAACTCCTTCCTATCACCCTGATGAAAAATAAAGGGAATTTTTCTCTTTCATGGAATTCATGTACCTATGGATTACTTGAGCTTCACCATTTTCTTTTTGGGGGGTCAGAGTTCTCTCATTTCTCTTTCCTTATGCGTTCAGTGCATTGTAGCTTTAGACAACTAAGTCTAAACACCTACGTCTAATAAACTCTTTCTCTTGTCGAGATTCAACCATCAACCTTACCCTTTTTCATTTACCTCCTTTCACATTTATTGCAAACCATAACTCATACTTACAAAACTCCAAAGTTCAAAACACCAACTTTCCATCGCTCTTGTTGAATGTTGGGGTTCTCCCTTCCACATTGCCACTTTCAAATCTTTCAATAAATTGTAGGTCCAAAATATTTTTAGGTGGCAAGGTCCTCCATACTGCCTTCTTCAAACACCACTATAAGATGTACTCCCAAAGTTTGAAGTTTGAAAGACATTGGAATTAGTGGATTTAAAATCATCCTTTCAAGGGGACTCCATAATATGTGTGACCAAGGCCTAAGACCCAAACTTCTGCAACCTCTTCAATACTTGCATAGAATCTACATCCCATCTTCAATCTTTGACATCAATGAAACAATTACATTAAATCCAACATCCTCCTTTACCAGATTAGGTCCATTTCACCTATGATCCTATTTCATCATGCCAACAATCTCCCTTACTTGATTTCCCCTTTGACATCAATGATAACAATATGCTAACAACTAAATCCACCAATCCAACACTTGAAATCACTGAATGCACTTCACAATTTCACACCTTACAACTCTACAATTTGCATCAATTGCATCACACACTTTACACACATCTATTAAATAGGTGTAGGACAACTGAGAGGGGGGTGAATAAGTTGTCACAAAAATTCAAACTTAAAACTTCATCACTTATCAATTCCACAACCACACTATTTTTTTATTAAGTAAGAGCATGAAACACAAATAACATAAAGTAAATCAACACAATGAACACTAGATATTTACGTGAAAAACTCATTAAGGGAAAAACCACGGTGAGGGTTACCTCAATATAAGAGATTATAAAATTGAATATAGAGGCTCACTGCCCAAGTACAAAGGCTCACTACCTATAGAAAAGAATCATTTCCCAATAGGAAGGCTCACTGCCTACAAATACAAAAGAGAATAAAAGATCTACCACAACAGTTAACACACATCCACAACTTGAATAAGGATTGCAGAAACCTTTAGCTCATTTCCTTCAAGAATCTAACACAATAAAAACTAGTGTCTCAACTCACTCACACACACACTTCTGCTCATGATTTGTGGCTCACTTTTGTCACTTTGCATCATAGTTTCATACAACTCTTCACAATTAAACTTGATTTTATACCAACCTCAATCTTAGAAACTTTCTCCAAGGTCGGTCATAAATACCTTATTTCATAAATTCAAACTAAGTTGGCAACTCAAAATTCCCACGATGGAAAGGAATAAGAGTGGACCAATAAAACATTTTTCAAGATCAAAAGTAATATCTTGAATCAACCACATGATTCCTTAATTAGATTTTATTCTCCAAATGAAGTGTAAACACCAGGTCAGCCAAATCTAATGAAAATACAAATGAACAATGATATACATGCTTCCCAACAAGAAGATGACACGCGGACTCCACAACACACTTCAATCTACATGAGAATACATCTCATATTTCTTCAAACACATCCACAACAAAAATAATATGCTTCAAACACTGAACACCTTTCATTATTTCACCCAAACAATGTAAACCCATTCTGAAACAGGGTGTGTGCAAAATCATCATGGAAAAAAGAGGCCTTAAGTGGCGAAAAATGTAGAAAAATCAGAGTTAGGAAACTTGACATAAAAATTTGAATAAGTTATCTATATTATTTCAAAAATATGTAAGAATAGAATCTATGACAAATTGAATGTAGTTTCTAAACTGCTAGGTTTATTATTTTTTTAAATATATTTGGTAAAAATTTGAAATTCCAATGCAGTAGTACTTAAATTTTAGGGAAAAAATAAGAAGTAGGTGTCTGTCTAACCACCCTAACCATAGTAAAATGATAATATTTTTTTATAAGATTTTATGTATAAGTAGAGGACTCATGTCCTGATGTGATGCATATTTTTTTGTAATTTTTTTCCAAGTACATAATTAATTATGATTTTTTTATTACTACTTTCAAAAAATATAAAAACTCGTATGTCTGACCACCTTAACTTGGTCAAAACTTCATGAAATTCATTTTTTCTTTTTTAATCCTATAGTATGCAAAACATAGAATGTGATGCATGTTTCAGATTCAAAACATGTGATACCATTTGAAAGCTATAGATGTTTTTCAATCATCCTATCAATCAAGACTTTAGTCATAATTCAAATAGAAATGAATATTAATTATTTATTAACGTGCTAAAGTAGAATTTGGTACGGTGGAAAGCCCAGAATCTCCTTTAAAACCCCTTTCGCTTTCATCAATTTTTGGTAAAAAAAAAGTCATCAGCCACATACCCTACACATACCCATCATATCACCACTTTTTGGCCCATCATGATCCTACACATACCCAACACTAAAACATGACTTTCAGATCACCAAACTTCAACTTTCTTTTCCAAAACCTAGAGAACACCATCTCAAGACATATCCCAAATCTGCATGATCTAAAACAAAACAATGGAGGACTATGGATCAAAACCATTTCTCTTAGTCCACAAAAGATGAACATTTCTAGAGGAATTCACACACTAGTGAACGTAACTTTCACATACCATCACACCAAAAACTAAAACTTAGGACATATCACCACAAGATCATCATTATAAAATATTCAAATCCACATAGGCATAGGATCAACATAGAAGAAATGTGGAGCACATACCAGAGCACGTTCATCATTTTGAATTCTCTTTATTGATTTTCTCAAAAGCACTTAGAAACTCATCAACACAACATATCTACAATGACATAAAGATAGCTCCATGTACTCATAGCATCTCAGCTATTCATGTACACTATGCAACATACTAAACTGTGTTGACATCAATGACAACACCACCAGACTAGCTCATACTTGCAAAAATATCCCCCTTTGCCATTGATGCAAACACATGATGTGAAAAACCATCAAAGACAACATCCTACATATTATCCCAGGAGAACACCTTCTCTTCTACTGCAACTATTTTTCACATGACTTTCTCTCCCCCTTTGACAACAATGGAAAGGACAAACAACACTGATTATGCCCCCTTAGGAATACACTCATACTACAAAAATGAAATCCTTTTTTACTCCTCCTGTAGAGTAGACCCATCTATCAGTTAACATAAATAAAGAATATGTGAATTCACTAGACTGATGCACCTTCATGTGCACTTAGTTCAAAGAGCCAATGACTGCCAACCTCTCCCTAAGATGCTCAAAAGTATCTTTCAGAAGAGCCTTAGTAAATATTCTGCAATTTGTTCCTTTGCCATCACACTCCAATCTGACTTCATTCTCCAGCACTTTTTCTATTAGGAAATGATATTTGATAGATACATTTTTTGCTCTTGAATGCATAACTCAATTCTTTGAAATGTTTATTACACTTGTGTTGTCACAAAAGATAGAAATAGGCTTATCACATATTACTCCAATGTCTTTCAAACTTTTCTTCATCCATAAAGCCTATGTGTAGCAGGATGTTGTAGCAATATATTTTTCTTCTACAGTGGATAAAGAAACCGAGTCTTGTTTTTTACTCAACCATGAAACCAATCTTTCACCAAGAAAGAAAGCACCACCACTAGTACTTTTTTTATCATCTACCCATCTGGCCCAATCAACATCGGTATAAGCACTTAGGGTACCATAATACATTAATCTGTTGCACCTTTAAGATATCTAAATATCCTCTTTACAGCTATAACATGTGCTACTTTAGGATTTACTTGGAATCTGGCAACTAAACATATTGAACGCATAATATCCAATCTAGTAGCAGTAAGATACAAAATTCCACCAATCATAGATCTATATTTTCTCTAATCAGTCTTAGCAGATTCAACATCTTTGCTCAGTTTACATCTGGTTACCATAGGAGTACAAACCGGTTTGGAATCATCCATCCCAAACTTCTTCAACAACTCTTTTACATACTTATATTGTGAAATTAATATCCCTTTATCAATTTGATCCACTTGTAGACCAAGGAAGAAATTCAATTCACCAAACATAGACATCTCAAATTATTTTTGCATCTCTTCAACAAGATTTTTACACATGCCTTCATTTCCACCAAAAATTATATCATCAACATACACCAACTATTAGCATTTTATTACCTTGCACTTTGAAGTAAAGATTGTTGTCAGCAGAGCCTTTGCAGAATCCTTGCCTTGTCATAAACCATCCTAATAGCTTACATTCTAGTCATAGGGGCAAATTTCTCTTCAAAATCTATACCTTCAACTTGTGAATATCCCTTGCATAGAAGTCTTGCCTTATTCCTCACAAATTCTCCACTTTCATTTAGCTTATTCCAAAACACCCATTTCAAATGAATCAAATTTTTATTCATAGGCCTCGGGACTAGTTCCCATGTCTGATTCTTTTCTATCTACTATAACTCTTCTTTCATTTCTCTCATCCAACTCTCATCTTCACATGCTTCGTTTATAGATTTAGGTTCAATTTTAGAAAGTAGACACAAATTTACCTCAGCTGCAACTCTACTTCTTGTTTTCATGCCTTCACTCTTATTTCCAATTATCAATTACTCCATATGATTCTTCTATACATACTTAGGAGTCTTAACAGTAGCTTCTGGCACATTCTATTCTTCTTCTTCTTCAATTTGTTCTTCTTTCTCTTCTTCTTCCTTCTTCTTATTCTCCTCAGGTACATGTCCACAAATAGGATCATCAGGTTCAACTTCATTTATCTAAATAGGTCTACATATATCTTCATGAAATTTCACATTAGCACTTTCAACAATCTTTCTCAATCTTTTATTAAAGCATTTGTTGTTATAAATATGAGCTAGTTTGGTGGTGTTGTCATTGATGTTGTCATTGCTATCAACAAAGTTTAGTATGTTGATGTTTGTACATGTATAGCTAAGATACTTCTGAGATGTAGCAAGTACATGGAGCTATCCTTATGGTGTTGTAGTTGTGTAGTATTGGTGAGTTTCCAAGTGCATTTGAGAAAATTAAATAAAGAAAAGAAGTCAGAATGTTGAGTGTGTTCAAAATGTGCTCCAGTATGTGCTCCAAGTTTCTCATATGTTGATCCTATACTTGTGTGTATCTAAATTATTATTAATAAGGATTTAACGGTAGCATATGTTGAGTTTCAGCTTCTAGAGAGATGGTACATGGAAGTTGTGTTCACTAATATGTGTATTGTCTGGCAAGTTTTGATCTTCTATAGACTGGGAGAAATGTTTATGTTCTGTTGCTCTCTGCTATTTTGTTTCAGATCATGCGGATCTAGGATATGTCTTGTGAAGGTCTTTCCAATGCTTTGCAAAGAGGTTTAGATTTTGGTAATAAGGAAGTCATGATTTAGTATTCCTATATGATTTTGCATAGTTCAAGCTAACTGGTGAAAGGAATTCAGTAATTGAAGTGACCTGTTGTTTTTGTTCTGGATGTATTTGGAAGGTTTTGAGATGTTTTCATTAGGTTTGGTCGATCTAGTTTTTACACTTCATTCTAAGAATAAAATTCAATTAAGGAAGCATGTATATGGTTCGAGAAAATAATTTTATTTGTCCACTCTTATTCCTTTCCACCATGGGAATTTTGAGTTACTGACCTAATTTGAATTTATGAAACATTGTTTTGTGGCTAACCTTGGTAAATGTTTCTAAGCTTGAGAATGGTATAAAATCAAGTTGAATTTTGAAGATTTGTATGATAGTGTGATGCAAAGTAATGAAAGTAAGCCACAAATCATAAGACTAGAAGTGTATGTGCGAGTTATGTTGAAGAAAGTGTTGGGTTTCTGTAATCCTGTGAATGTGCTTTAATTGTAGTGGTGGATCTTTTATTCTCTTTTGTATCTATAGGTAGTGAGCCTCCCTATTGGACAGTGAGTCCTTTTTGTAGGCAGTAGGCCTTTGTACTTGGAAAATGAGTACTTCTTTTTAGCAGTGAGCCCTTGGCAATGAGCCTTTTTATAATCTTTATATTGTGAGTTAACCCTCATCGCGGTTTTTCCCTTATTGGGTTTTCCACGTAAAAATATGGCGTTCATTGTGTTTATTTGCTTTCTATTATTCATGTTTCATGGTCATATTTAATAATAGAATAGTGTGGTTGAATATTTGATAAGTGATTAAGTTTTAAGTTTGAATTTGTGTGACAATTGATTCACCCCCCGTCTCATTTTTCCTATGCCTATTTAATAATTGGTATCAAAGCTTGTGGTTCCTTGTGTAGAGCTTAACCACTTAAGGAAGATTTGATGGCACACAAATTGGTGATCCCTATGTTTGATGGAACTGACTACAATGACTAGAAGGAATAGATGAGAGTATACATTACCTCTCTTGGTTTTAAGACTTGGAAGGTTGTTGAGAATAAGTATACACTTCCTTCCGGTGGTGTTAATTTGGCAGATGAGATCTCTGATTATAAGAAAATGAGAAGGAGAAGTATCCAATTTGCAATGGCTTATCTAAAACTAAGCAAGTCAAGGTTAATTCTCTCCATACTGCATATGAGGTTTGGAAGAAATTGGAAGACATGTATGAAGGAAATGAAAAGGTGCAATTGACAAAGAGGTTGGCAGAAAAGCATAGATTTGTGAACCTAAAGATGGAAGATGGTGAAGAATTTACAAGTTTCTTTTAGAGAGTTGAACTAGTAGCAAATGATGTTCAGAACCAAGGAGGAAAACTAGCAGATGAAGATATAATCAAGAAGATCCTGATCACATTACTTAAATGTTACAATGACAAAATCTATGTTATTGAAGAAATGTATGATCCTAAGAAGTATACTCTAGAAGAGTTGTTCGGCACCTTGCAAGCATTTGAAATAAGAAAGTTTCAGAAAGACAAAAAAGATAGAACAAACAACAAAAACAACATTCAAGGCTTTGAATATTGAAGAATCGAATAGCGATGATCAAGAGTTGGAAGCAAACTTCACCAGGAAATTGAAGAAAGGCACTAGAAAATATAAATGTATGTTACCCTTTAAATGTTTTAGTGATAGTAACATTAGTCATTATGCTTCTAGATGTCTGAATATGGGTACACATAAGAAGAACAAGGATTATAAGGATAAGGATAGGAAGGATAAAAGGTATAAGAAGATGTACTATGTTAAGGACGAGGTAGGTATTTCTAATGATGAATCTTGTAATGAGGTTGATGATAGTGAATGCTTATTCTTAGCTTTGGAAAACAAATATGTATCCACTAACTCTATAAAATGTATAAGTAGGATGGCTCTAGAGGTTAAGAAGAATATGAGGGAAGGTACTTTGGTTACCACTTTTCATGCAAGATAGGATGAAGACTATTGGGTAATTGACAGTGGATGTTCTAATCACATTACCGGAGATAAGAGTAAGTTCACTAATCTTGAGAAATATGATGGTGGTTTAGTCATGTTCGATGATGATTCAGGAGCTAAGATCTGAGGTAAAGGTTCAATTAGTTTTGATATAGTCCATAATGCTAATAATGTATATTATGTAAAGGGTTTGAGACATAATCTTTTGAGTGTTAGTCAATTATGCAACAATGGCTTTAAACTTGTGTTTTAGAACAATACCTATGAAATTAGAAAAGGATCTTGAAAGGGGGATATGATTATAGCTAGAAGAACTCATGGAAATGTCAATCAGTTGAAGGGAGTTGATGGTCATTGCCTTGTATCTCAAATCAGTGAAATTTGGCTATGGCACCAAAGAATGGGACATGTGAACTTTGATAACCTAGTCAAGATTAGTGCTAAAGAGATTTTTTGAGGACTACATAGAATCACAAGACTTGCTAATGCTCTATGCAGAAGTTGCCAATTGGGGAAGCATATAAGATACAGCTTTAAGGGAAAAGAACATTCTACAACCAGAATGCTGGAGTTTATTCACACCAATCTATGTGCTCCTACTAGGACTAGAATCTAGAATGAAGATGGGTACTTTATGTTGCTTATTGATGACTATACTCAAATGACCTGGGTTGCTTTTCTCAGAGAAAAGAATCAGGCCCTGGATAGGTTTAAGGTATTCAAAGCGAGAGTGGAAAATGAAGTAAATATAAAAATCAAGTGTTTGAGATTTGATCAAGGTGGTGAATTCACTTCCAATGAATTTAATGAATTATGTGAGAAGTATGGCATAAAGAGACAGTTTTCTACTTTGAGAACCCCTCTATAGAATGGATTTGTCGAAAGGAAAAACATGATAGTTCAGGAAACTGCTAGAACTATGATGAAAGAGTCTAATGTACCAGATGTGTATTGGAGAGAGGCGATACATATTGTTGTTTATGTTCTTAATAGAGTTCAAATTAGACACAACAACACAAAGACACCTTTTGAGTTATGGACTGGTAAGAATCCTACTATGAAATATTTTAAGGTATTTGGAAGCAAATGCTATATTAAAAGAGATGATGAAAATCTTGGAAATTTTGATGCTAGATATGATGAAGGAATATCTATTGTATACTCTACTACTAGCAAGGCATACAGATGCTTCAACAAGAGATTAAGAAAAATCATTGAAAGGGCTAATGTGAATGTTGATGAAGACATATGCAAACCTATTGAGATAAGTGAAGTTGAACCTGATGATCCTATCTATGGACATATACCTGAAGAAAATAAGGAGAAGGAAGAAGAAGAGAAAGAAGAAGAGGATGAACCAGAACCTACTGCTAGGACTCCTAAATATGTACAAAAGAATCACCTGCAAGATCAGATAATTGGAGACAAGAGTGAAGGAGTGAAGACAAGAAGCAAAGCTGTAGCTAAGGTAAATTTGTGTTTACTTTCTAAAATAGAACCTAAAAATGTAAAAGAAGTATGTGAAAATGAAATTTGGATGAGAGCTATGAAAGTGGAACTATAGCATATAGAAAAGAATCAGACATGGGAAATAGTCCCAAGACTTGAGAACAAAAATGTGATTGGCTCTAAATGGGTGTTCCAAAACAAACTAAATGAAAATGGAATAGTAAGGAATAAGGCAATACTAGTGTGCAAAGGATATTCACAAGTTGAAGGTATAGATTTTGAAGAGACCTTTTCCCCTGTGGCCAAAATAGAAGCTACCAAAAT
This sequence comes from Sequoia sempervirens, assembly GCA_007258455.2. Classification (NCBI taxonomy): domain Eukaryota; kingdom Viridiplantae; phylum Streptophyta; class Pinopsida; order Cupressales; family Cupressaceae; genus Sequoia; species Sequoia sempervirens. The sequence goes on from VDFB02067402.1 coordinate 10,210, forward strand.
TTTTTTGAAATTCTCTGCCCCCAAGGACTTTAAGGTATATTAGATGGATGTTAAGTCAGATTTTCTGAATGCTGAGTTGGAGGAAGAAGTGTACATGGAGCAACCTGAAGGGTTTCAATTGTCTGACAAACCAAATATGGTTTGTAAACTAAAGAAAGCATTGTATGGATTGAAGCAAGCTCCCAGAGCTTGGTATGCAAGATTGGATAGATATCTAACAAAGAAAGGATTCAAAAAAGGTTCTACTAATAGTAATCTCTACTTCAAAGTACAAGGTAATAAGATGTTGATTGTAGTTGTTTATGTTGATGATATCATTTTTGGTGAAAATGATGGCATGTGTAAGAATTTTGTTGAAGAAATGCAAAAATAATTTGAGATGTCTATGATTGGTGAATTGAATTTCTTCCTTGGTCTACAAGTGAATCAAATCAATAAAGGGATATTCATCTCATAGTCTATGTAAAAGAATTGTTGAAAAAAATTGGGATGGAAGATTCTAAACCAGCCTATACTCCTATGATAATTGGATGTAAGTTGAGCAAGGATGATGAATCTACTAAGATCGATTAGAGAAAATACAAATCCATGATTGGTGGATTGTTGTATCTCACCGCTACCAAACCAGATATTATGCATGTAGTGTGTTTAGTTGCTATATTTCAAGCAGATCCTAGAGAAGCACATCTTATGGCTATAAAAATGATATTTAGATATCTTAAGGGCACACTGGATTATGGACTATGGTATCCAAAGAGTAATGATTTTACCCTGAGTACTTATATTGATGTTGATTGGGTTGGATGTGTAGATGACCGGAAGAGTACCAGTGGTGGTACTTTCTTTCTTGGTGGGAGATTGGTTTCATGGTTGAGTAAGAAGCAAGACTCGGCTTCTTTATCTACTACAAAGGCATAATATATTGTTGTAGCATCTTGTTGCACACAAGTTTTGTGGATGAAACAAACTTTGAAAGATATTGGTGTAGTATGTTATGAAATATCTCTATCTTCTATGAAAATACAAGTGTAATAAACATTTCGAAGAACCCAATTATGCATTTAGGAATGAAGCACATATCTATCAAGTATTGTTTTCTGAGAGAAAAAGTGTTGAAGAACGAGGTCAGAATGGAATATGTGACAACAAAGGAACAAATTGCAAACATCTTTACCAAGGATCTTATGAAAGATGCTTTGGAGCATCTTAGGGAGATGTTGGGGGTCATTGGCCCTCCTAACTAGGTGCATATGAAGGTGCATCAGTCTAGTGAATTAACAGATTATTCATTTATCTAGACTGATTGTTGGGTCTACTCTGGATGGGAAGTAGAAGTGGTTTCATTGTTGTAATATGGGTGTACTCCTAAGGGGAAGTAATCAGAGTTGTTCTTTTCCATTGATTTCAAAGGGGGAGAAAAGGTTATGTGTTTCCATCAATGAAAAAGGGGGAGATTGTTACAAATATGAGCTAGCTTGGTGGTGTTGTCATTAATGTCAACACAATTTAGTATGTTGATGTTTGTACATATATAGCTGAGATAATTCTGAGATGTAGTGAGTACATGGAGCTATCCTAATGGTGTTGTAGTTGTGTAGTATTGGTGAGTTTCTAACTACTTTTGAGAAAATTAAATAAAGAAGAGAAGTCAAAATGTTGAGTGTGTTTAGAATGTTCTTCAATATGTGCTCCACATTTTTCCTGTGTTGACCCTATGCTTGTGCAGATTTGAAGTATTATTAATAAGGATTTAACGATCACATATGTTGATTTTTAGCTTCTGGAGAGATGGTACATGGAAGTTGTGTTCACTGATATGTGGACTATCTAGCAATTTTTGATCTTCTGTGGATTGGAAGAAATGTTTCTTTTCTGCAATCCTCTGCTATTTTATTTCAAATTGTGTAGATCTAGGATATTTCTTGTGAAGTTCTTTCCTATGATTTGGCAAAGAGGTTTGGAGTTTAGTAATAAGGAAGTCATGATTCAGTATTCCTGTATGAGTTTGCACAGTCCGGGCTGACTGGTGAAAGGAATTCAGTAATTGAAGTCTGTTGTTTTTGTTGTGGATGTATCTAGAAGGTTTTGAGATGTTTTCTTGTGCTTAATGAAGCATGTTGTGGCATTCACATGTCATCTTCTTGTTGGGAAGCATGTGCATCAATGTTTATTTGTGTTTTCATTAGGTTTGGCTGACCTAGTGTTTACACTTCTTTCTAAGAATAAAATTCAATTAAGGAAATGTATAGATGGTTCAAGAAATGAATTTTACTGGTCCACTCTTATTCCTTTCCACTGTGGTAATTTTGAGTTGCTGGCCTAATTTGAATTTATGAAACGTTGTTTTGTGGCCGACCTTGGTAAATGTTTCTAAGGTTGAGAATGGTATAAAATCAAGTTGAATTGTGAAGATTTGTATGACAGTGTGATGCAAAGTGATGAAAGTAAGCCACAAATCATAAGATCATAAGTGTTTGTGTGAGTTGTGTTGAAGATATAGTGAATGGTTTATGTAATCCTATGAATGTTCTTTAATTGTAGTGGTGGATATTTTATTATCTTTTGTATCTATAGAAAGTGAGCCTCCTTGTTGGACAGTGTGTCCTTTTTGTATGCAGTGAGCCTTTGTACTTGGACATTGAGTTCTTTTGGGTAGTGAGCCCTTGGCAGTGAGCCTTTTTATAATCTTTATATTGTGAGTTAACCCCCATAGTTCTTTTTCCCTTATTGGATTTTCCGCATAAAAATCTAGTGTTCATTTTGTTGGTTTACTTTTTGTTATTCATGTTTCATGCTCATATTTAATAACATAATAGTGTGGTTGAATATTTGATAAGTGATTAAGTTTTAAGTTTGAATTTTTGTGACAATTGATTCACCCCCCCTCTCAGTTGTCCTGCTCCTATATAACATTTGTATGCTTTTCTAGTAGTAGAGTATCCAAGAAAGATTCCTTCATCACTTGTAGCATCAAACTTTCTAATATTTTCATCATCTCTTTTAATATAACATTTTCTTACAAATACCTTGAAATACTTCATAGTAGGAGTATTACCAGTCCATAACCCAAAAGGAGTCTTTGTGTTGTATTTGATTTGAACTCTATTAAGAACATAAAGAGTAGTGTGTATTGCCTGTCTCCATTACACATCCAGTGCATTTGTTTCTTTCATCATGGTTCTAGAAACTTCCTATACTGTCCTATTTTTCCTTTCAACTACTCCATTTTGTTGAGGGGTTCTCAGAGCAAAAAACTATCTTTTTATGCCATGCTATTCACAAAATGCATTAAATTCACCAAAAGTGAATTCACCACCTCTATCAAATCTCAAGCACTTGATTTTCAAATTTACCTTTTTTTCCACCCTTTATTTGAAAACATCAAACCTATCCATAGCCTAAGTCTTTTCCCTAAGAAAAACAACCCATTCCATTCATGTATAATCATCAATAAGCAACATGAAATACCTATCACCATTCAGGCTTCCAATGCTAGTTGGACCACAAAGATCAATATGAATTAGCTCCAACATTTTGATAGTAGAGTGCTCTTTTCCATTAAAACTACATCTTGTTTGTTTCCCCAATTGACAACTTCTACAAATAATATTACCAGGTCTTGTGATTCTAGGCAGCCCAAGAACAATCACCTTTAAACTAATTTTAACTATATTATCAAAATTTAAATGTCCCATTCTCCGATGCCATAGCCAACTTTCACTGACTTGAGTTACAAGGCATTGACCATCAACTCCCTTCAGCTGATAGATGTTTCCATGAGTTCTCCTTCCAACAACAACCATATCTCCATTTTCAAATGCTTTTCTAGTTTCATAGGTATTATTCTGAAACACAAGTTTAAAACCATTGCCACACATCTAACCAACACTCAAAATATTATGCCTCAAACCCTTCACATAATATACATCATCAATACTGTGCACTCCATCAAAACTAATTGAACCTTTCCCATAAATATTAGCTCTTGAGTCATCACCAAACATAAATAATACACCATCACATTTCTTGAGTTTAGTGAACTTACTCTTGTCTCTAGTTATGTGATTAGAACATCCACTATGGGTAAGTGCACAAAGTTGAGTCCACGAAACGTGGAAGTTTTTTCCCTTAACCAAAAAATTGAAATCGGCATCGAGGAAATGGGATCCCGATTTAATAAACAGGATCCCGATTTTTAAAAATCGGGATCCCGTTATGGTTCAGAATCCCGAGCCTGAGACGAAGCGGGATCCCGCTTTTTAAAAATTGGGATCCTGTTTCCCATTGGACTCTGAACTAAGGGAAACAGAAGAGGATCCCGATTTGTAAGAAACGAGATCCTGATTTATAAAATACGAGATCCCGATTTATAAATAATGGGATCCCGAGTTCTATAAATCAGGATCCCATTTTATACTACTATTTATTAAAAAAAAAAGTTTTCACTGCTCTGCGGACGGGACCCCGAGTTGTGGCGACAGCGACCCCACAACCAGCTACAGGTACCCCACCTAAATGCCATTTTTTTGCATTTTTTTATTTTGAATTGAAATTTTGAAAGAAATAAGTTTATTTAGCATGTTTTTTATTTATTTATTTCACGTTTTAATCATTTTTTTAACTGTTATAGTAGAATTCAATAATTGTAAATATAGACGAAAACTTGCAATGAAACCTAAATGTTTTTTTAATAAAAATTAAAAAAAACCTCGAATTGTGTTTTAGAAATAAAATTTAACTTTTAAATCTTAAAATGTTCAATTAAACCCAAAAAAAATTGATTTTTAAAACCCTAATTGAAACAAAACAAAAAAAATTGCATTTCAAAACCCTAGAAATCAAAATGAAATAAAACCATTGCATTTACAAATCCAAATCAAGCTTTTTGAAACCCTGAATTCAAATCAAACGAAAAAAATTGAATTTGAAAACCCTAGTTTGAATTGAAACTAAAAATTCATTAAAACCCTAATTGTTTAAAACTAAAACCCTAAATTGGATTGGAACAAAAAAAATTGGTAAAACCCTAAATTTGAATTGAACAAATCATTTTGATTTTGAAAACTAGGTAATTTCGAGCTAAAAAAAAATCATTCGCATCGCTTAAATGTTTTAAATTTTATTTGCTTTGTATGGAAAAAATGATATATATTAAACTTTAGTTTCAATTTTAAATTATAATTAGATTAGAAATCAATATGTTAAAGAATGGTTAAAATTCATAAAGTTTATCTTGATGTTTGTTTGCAAATTTAGTTAACAAATTTGTAAATCTAAACACGTACAATCGATTCCAATTGACACTAACTTGCAAGTCTAAATTATGCCAAGGGCCACCCAAACTTCACCCTAAGTTTGCTAAACCTTAGACCCTAAACTATAAAATCTAAACCCATAATAGTAAAGCATTTGAAATTTATGAACCCTAGACCCTAATCTTTCATTGGACATACCTAAAATTATGTAGGTTCAATGTCAAGAATGGGTCTATTTGGTAGAATTATGAAAACTATTTTCAATATCTAGAACGCCATAAAAGTATAATTATAGCAATTCCAATTGGAAACACTTGGGTACATATATATCATATGAAATTTAAATCTAGGAAGGTTTCTATCATATAGGCGAGTTGATAATACATGGAAAGAGGTTTGTATGGGAATATATGTATTAAGAAAAACATACCACATGACCTCTATAAGATTTTTAAGATATGATCCTAGATAATAATCCACCCATCCTCAATCATAATGGATTCTTTAGCAATTAAGAGAGATTCAATTTAACCATAAAATTACCTATATTTTGATACTATATAGATTTATGTGGAAAGATAGAAATGCATCAATAAGGAGACCAAGATGGAACCATTTAACACCTACAAGGTACACCTATTACATGGGAAAGGGAGGAAGTACATCATGATAGTTTGGAGGAACTACATGCTATTATTACAATTTAGAGATCTAGGAGGATGATTCATATAAAAGAAATATAATTAAATATTTATATTATTTAATATATTATATAATATAAATAATATAAATATTTAATATCATAAAATATAATATAAGATTACAATTAAGGATAGGTAATGTTACAATTTACTTGGGGTTTTAATGAGGATTAGGCTTAAGATTCAATTAGGTTTGTAGTAAATAGTTAGGTTACAATTAGGAATATATAATAAATATTAATATAATTATAATACAAATATAAATTAATTTAAATATAATATAATATAGGAATACATTTAAGATTACCTAGTAAAGGTTATAATTTAATTAAGTTTCAATTAGGTTTGCAATTCAATTAGGATATGGTTAGGGGTGGGGATCATTTAGCATTCTATTATTGTTAGAGTATGGGTTACATTTAAGATTATTGTTATTTTTGTGATATGTATAGATTGATTCTTTTTTAGAATCATGTTAACTTTTTTTTATTAGAGGGGTAAACACTTTTGACCTAGAGCTAGATGGAACCAACGAGGCTATAGTATGACTAAATTTGGACCTCACTAGACATCTAGATCCCCTAAAACCATCCTATCACCTTAAATCATAAATCGATTTCTTAAGGGGTCCCAATATGACAAATTTCTTAAAGGGATCAAAGAAGTTCTTAAAATTTGGTGAAGTTTCCTAAGGCAACAAAATTTAACAATAATAAGATCGTGCAAGATTATAATATGAATGAGATTTCATGATCTAGGTTGGTTAGTTGAAACAAGAGTAGATCTCAATCAACTATTCCACAAGAAAATGTTCTTCACTAACTTGCAAGTTCATTAAATATTTCAAGGGGCACCAAAACTTTGCCCTAAGTTTTTTAAACCCTAAACTCTGAACTCTAAAATCTAAACCCTAAACACTAAACCATTCATTTTTGTCCCTGCCAACACCATAAAGTGAAATTTGGTTGTCTTAGGAAAATCCATATATTTCCATTCCCTTATGCCATGTAATTTTGTCCCTAGGATCTTACTACATGGCATACCTTAAGTTATCCTATTACCTAAACCTACACGAGAACTCTAAAAGTCTAAACCCTAAACCCTAACGCCATCCTTTTTTCTTAGGCTCTTAATGAAATTTTGTTGCCTTAAGCAACACCACCAAATTTCATTCCCTTATGCCATGTAATTTTTTCCTAAGATCTTACTACATATATCCCCTTAAGTTATCCTAAATCCCTAAAACCTAAACTCTAAAGTCTAAACCGTTAACCCTAAAGCCATCATTTTTTCTTAGGATCTTAATGAAATTTGGTTGCCTTAGGCAACTCCACCAAATTTCATTACCTTATGCCATGTAATTGTTACTAGGATCTTGCAGCATGTGAATACACTTAAATATCCTATTGCAGAGCCCCTAAAGCTCTAAGAGTCTAAGCCCTAAACCCTAAAGCCATCATTTTTTCTTTAAAGGCTCTTAATGAAATTTGGTTGCCTTGGGCAACTTCACCAAATTTTATTCATTTGAGCCATGACATTTTCTCCTAGGACCTCACTAGACGTAAATTCCCTTAAGCCATCCTATCACCCTAAATCGTAATTCAATTTTCTTAAGGGGTTCCAATATGATATTTCTTAAGGGGATCAAAGAAGTTCTTAAAATTTGGTGATCAAAGTTGCCCAAGGCCCAACCAAATTTAACAATAATAAGATCCTGCAAGATTATACAATATCAATAGTTAATTGTAGTTTCATTCAAATAGCATGTGCCTTAGACATATAAATGAGGCTTACATATAATTTTATCATTTGTATTCAATTATTTAAGCCCATTTATATTGAATTGTTTAACTTGGTATTTCCTAAACATGTATCTTACATCTTGAAATTACAAATCTAATGCAGGTTCACTCATATCTTAAAGATCACATGGATACATTCAATAATATTCGCAATCCACCTCCACGCCATCCATCTCCAACACATTCATCTCCACCTCCGCCCACTCCACCTCGTAACCCCCCACCTCCACCACTTGAAATCAATGAACATGCTCGTTTGCAAGCACAAATCAATGCTTCTGCTAGAAACATCCAAGATCAAATCAACATTATTCAAAATGAAGAATGTGTCACACCTCCTGTGAGGATGTTTGCATCTAGGATGCAAACCCTTGTTGATGCTGTCAGGGCTATGGATGGGATCGTAGATGGGCATCAACAATGGCTAGAGGAGAGGAGAACTCCTAATTTTGAAAAGGAAAACACAAAGAAATGAATATCTATGCAGTAGAGAGCCATAATAGTTTATAAATTAAAACAATGATCTTAAATAGTTATGAATTTATAAATTTGGTTCCAAATGGATATTTTTAATTGTTATGAATTTATGATTTTGGTTCTATATGGATATTTTTAGTGACATGGTTGAGGAATTTGGTGGAATTATGAACTTATAATAGATAGTATATAATAAGTACTATATTTTTATGACTATCTACTAGATCATGATTTCTCTGTTGAAAAATTGCTTAATATATATATGTGTGTGTGTGTGTGTTAGACATAAAATGGAAGATTTGTGAATGTTTCCAATTTTATTGTTTAGTATGTATGTGCATGTATTAAAAATTTGCATAATAGTTCTTAAATTTTGAAATTTGTATATGTATGTATGTATGGTTTAGTTTAATGATTTGTATGCATGCAAATTATACATCATATTTTTTATTTTAAATGTACATGTACATAGATTTAATTTTTAATTTTGTATGGACATGCTCTTGAGTTGAACAATCAATGTATATATATGTGCATTTCAATTAAATATATGAGCTTAGTATATATGTTGCTCATCCTATTTCAATTAAATATATGATCTTAATTTTTGTATGCACATGGACTATTTTGTATGATTTAAAATGCAGG
>VDFB02067403.1:0-13984 GCA_007258455.2 Sequoia sempervirens
AGGTTAATGACTTGGTGCCAAGTATGGGTCAAAGCAATTTGGAGGAATATTGACCAACATGTGGAAAATGTGAGGGTTGCTTTGACTGGGTTTTTGGAGGAAAATGGACCATTTTGAGGCATTTTTTCTCATGCTTTTAGTGTGACTTGGCTCCTAGCTTGACCTTTTTCACTTTGGAGGAATTTTGGAGTGATTTTAGAAGGTTCTTTTTTGGCCTTTCTGCTACATCCGACCAAAAGGTTCTAGATGGACATGTGTGGGGCAATGGTTTCAAAATGGCTTAAGTATCTTCAAACTTAAGTTTTTCATGAGTTCTTTCTTTCTTTTTGTAGGCATTGTAGCTTATCTTGGAGATTTTTTCAAGCAGAGGACAACATTGTGACTCAATATCAAACATGTATAGTAGTACATAACACCATTTTTATTAATGAAATTCAATGTTTACCTTCTTTGAAGCTATCTGATTGTGTGCAGTGTGGTGATTGATGAATGTTCTTGTGAGTTTTGGTAACTTCTTCAATCTTTGTCTCACTTTAGCACCTTTAGGTAGAATAAACATATATTTCCATAGGTTGTAAGTTGTGTGGTGGTTCAAATACTCTTTTTAGTTGTGAAAGATTCCTTTCCTTCAAAAAATGTTAAGAGAACCAAGCCTCCTTGCAAAACACTTATGCATTGATATATGAAAATATCTTAGATGTGTTAAGATAAGCTGAGTCATTGATAAAACTGTGTGCAAGTTGTTTGCAAGTCTTAGTTAGTATTTGGTGCATCACCCTTTAAAGTTTTTAGTTAAGTTTCATTTTCATGTTACCCTCTTACTCTTTCCTCATAAAATCATTAGTTTAGCAGTAGTTTAGGTGACACCTAAAGGGGGAGCCAACCCATAATTTAGAGGTCTACTTTCACAATAGGATACCCACAACCTAAAAGTAGTCCCATGTAGGTCCAAATTTGTTGAGTTTCCACAACTTGGCAGAGGTGTAAATTTGGATAGTTAATAGTTACAATATTTCAAAGGCATCTGCTATGCATCTAAATATCTCTTAGTGTATCTAGAGAGAACATTTTTTGAGATGGCCTTTTTCTTTCTCCTACTTCATCAAATTTTTTTAGGCAATGACTTCTTGCTCCTTTTTGAATCCCTTGTCCTACTTGAATTACAATATGGGGGTGAATTTGAGGATATTTGTTGTTAATAAGTTGCTTGTGCTAATGGCTAGTTCATTACCAATAATCCTTAGCAATGGTTTTCTTTATTTAGTTGTTGGGGACCTATTGGTGGAGTTGAAAGTGCCATTAGATGATATTCATGGGTCACTATTGGAGTTAGATGAGTTGTTTGTTCTAGATGGATTTGCTTCATGCCTAATTTTGGGGCTGAATATTTTAGTGCCAAATATTTTTCATTGACTCCCTCTTTGTTTTTTCACTTAGGTTTCTTTTGCCCAATGATTACATATGATATCATAATTTCTTATATGGGTTTTCATTTTTGTGTTTTTTCTTGAGTTTGAACCTCCATGTGCAAGTTACCAATGTCAAATTATGCTTATGTCTATGAAAGGCCCAAGTCTAGAATATTTTCTAAGTATTTTTTATGATTTTTCGGGCTTATGGACTTTTGGAGTTTCCCTTGATGTCATACCCTTCCACTTGATCCTAATAATTTAGCTTTAAAAGTTCATTAAAACTTTCAACCTATCAAACTTGTTGAGGTTGTCATTCCTATCGTCAAAAAATTAAAATGTGAAGTAAATGACTTAGAATGATTTTTTTGCTAGAGTGTTAGAATTGGTCATTCCATAATGCTATCTCCAAAATCTTGATCCATTGCACTCCAAAAAATTCTAGTGTTTCGGTGCAAATTTTATGAGCATCCCTTAACCAATGTACCATATGGTTCCCTTGAAAATTCAAAAAATCCTCCTTAAAAACACTCGAGTATTTTCTCCCATTGAATTTTCAAACTTCCTCATGCCTCCAAGCCTTTTTTCTCATCCTTGTTGGCCTATCAAACTTCCCCATCTCGAACTATCCCTTCCATCTTTGCCCCACCTCCCAAAATTTGTTACCAAAATTTGCTTGTCTTTAGGATCATGTCGTCGAACCATCCTTAACCAAAGTACCTTATTTGTTTCCCCCTCAACTCCTAGCTCCCACTTAAAATTTCCTATGTCTTTTGGAGTCAGAGTTACAACCTTCCCTTAATCCAAGCATTTGTCATGAGGTATATCCAATCCTTGACACTTCAAGGAATTATTTTCTCATTGAGACCCCATTGTCAAAATTCCCTCCATCCACCTACCTTAATGGATAGTTTATTTAATGATCCTAAACCTCAAACATCAAAAAAGAAAAACATTGTCCAATTCTCCAATATGAAAGAAAGCATAATAGACTACATTTTGGTGTTGGACCTTTTGAAGGCTCAAAAACCTCTCGAACCTCCAACATGGGTCCGTGAAGGGAAAAAATTATGACCTAAAGATAGTGTGCGAATAGTTGTCAACAAGATCATCCTTTTTGTAGTGATCTTACAAAAATATGACTACAAGTCTTGACAACATGACATCCTGACACATCTTAGGTGGCTTGATCTTCTAGATTACTTATATAGACACAAATCTACACCAAACAACAACGAGTTATTCAGCTTGGGGTATTATCAATGATCATGTGTAGGAGTGATTTATTCTAGTGTTGATCATGACGCTATGTGTGTTGTATTGACCATTGGTTGTCCCTACACACTTTGGACTCCACTTTGGGAGATCTATGAAGACCCTCATATGTCTCCATTCCCAAAGGATCTTGCTGTAGATTTCCTTATTCCTCTTGCAAATGCACATTCCATACCCTTTGATGACGATACTTTAGAGGAGTTTGAGTATATCATAGGTCTTACATGTTTTGATGGTTCAATGACTTATCTTCATGTTCCCACTCTTTAGATAAAGACTCCATCACCATCTTCTATTGTTTTTTATCAACTTGACATCGCCACATCTTTGGCCCCTATTGGTTTAGTGCAACAAGCAATCTATCTTCTTCCAGACACAACTACTTGGGATTCATGTCTTGCAGACATATCATCCTTGTTTGTAGAGTCTCATATTGCAGATTTGGAGGATTATTTTAAGGACATTCATCTCCTCTTTTTTGATAGCCACATCATCATTGTTGGCCCATCATCTTCATCATCTTTGGCACTTGTCTATATAAGTCTTCATTGGTTTTTGGATTGACATCATCTCTTTTTGACATGTGGACACTTGAGCACTTTTTAGAGGCACACATCATTTGGATTTGGATTCTTGATTCTTCCATTTTCTGGGAAGGGCTTCTCCAATCACCGATGGATCTTTTTCTTCCTAAGGGGAGAAATGTTGTTTGTAATTAATGGATTGTGTTCTATCTTCAAGCTTTTATCATTGGCACATGAACTCTTTGTTTATGGGGGGTTTTATATCCTCATTTTCTCTCTCTTATCAAGGGGACATTTATTTGTACTTGTGTGATTGAAGTAGTCCTTGGGGGGCCACATTGAGTCCCCCTTCTATCCTTCTTTCACTAGTGCAGATATTTCATTTTCTTTCTTTTGGAGAGGATTTTTTTTCCATTTGGTTTTCTCCCTTTCTCTAGTTATGAGAGATTTCATTTGGTTGTACATGGGCACCTCATCGGGCCTTGTAGTTGCGACCCATCCATGCATCCATCATTGCATTCTTCATCAAGGTTTTATAGCTTCTCCCTAAGTTGATCTTAAGGAGGGATGCTGGAGTAATTGGGATAATCACTTGATAATTAATTAATCATTAATTAATTATTAGGTCCCTTATTATTTTATTCCCTTAAACTAAACTTAGGATTTTTTTTATTAGATTAGGTTTTATAGGTTAAGTTGTCTCATTGCATGAAATGATAACACATGTCTCAATCTAATCAAACCCTTGTCTAGGGTTTGATTTTTCATTTTATAAGGATTCTCATTCATTGTAATCATTCATTCAAATTAATTCATTGCATGTAATTAGTTGCTTTTCTAGATCATCTCTTCTTAAGGTTTCATGAGCATATCGATGGTTTTTCTCTTTAGATGTGATATGCATTTTGGTTGCAGGTGATTTTTGAGAGTTGTGGGGTTCAACTATCAACTTTATCATGTTATTCATGATTCAAAGAGATAACTAGGGTAATGTTAAGAAAAAATAAACTATCATATATTTAGTGAATCATGCACAATATTGTACACCTTACTGTATGAAGGGTGTATTGGAAAGAAATTGGGATTTATGAAATATAAATTATTGTCATCTTAAAATAGATGTTCAACTTGGTATACAATTAGATATAATGGGTATTTTACATCTAGTTTCATCTTAGCAATGATAAATTTAAGGGTTAAGTGTTCAACTAGGTATAACTGCGATCGGTGTTCTTCTACTACAGGAGTTGGATTAAATCTAAGTCTTAGAGAGTCTTAGTGATGGACTTACATGCTCTCTCTGCGCCAGTACGATCTGGATGATCAGTATCTAGAATGTATCTTTGTAATGAGTTTTAACTTTGGAGCGAGTTTTGAATGCAAAATAGCTTTATTCATTTTCATCTTGTTTTGCTTCATCGTGGCGATGGGTTTTGTATATCATTTCACCTCTTAATCGGCTTATAAATGGTATCGAGGAAGCTTGTTGATCGGTATGCGAGTCGTTAAGATATTGAAACTCAGGATTCGAGGGAACATCTTAGAGGCATATTATTACATCACAGTTTAGTTTATTAAGTCAAAGGTTCTGGCCATTATTATATTTTTTATCTTGGCATCAATTTGGTTTTGAAGAAGTATTGCACTAAAGGCTGCAAAGTTGTGTGAGGAGAACTCAAGTTCTTGAAGCTTGATGTAAGCTATGGAAGTCATTCGCTATGGACCCGCTATTGATAAGACCCGTAAATCCGCTAGCGAGAAGGATAAGTACGTCGGGGCAAATTTGTAAAGGCGGAAATTAGCGGCCCGAGCGGATTAGCGACATCAAGTAAGTTCTAAATCTTCCAAGATGACAACACAGAGCTCTTTGAATGCAAGTGGTGCTTTTTCTCATGTTATTCATAATTACTTCCAAGATAAAGATGAACTTGTAGATGAATCTGGTAATTTTAAGTTTCCAGATATTAAGATATTAGATCTTTATCCTGAAAAAGGTATTAAGGCAAAAATGATGACTTCTGTTAGACAATCCGAAGTTAATCTCAAAGTTTCTGGTGTTGGAATATGTCCAGTCTATTTACCCTTTTTATTACCCGATGATATCAAAAGATGGAAAAATAAAGGCTTCTTCCATGTCCATTTTTCATTAGTTGATATTATTCTACATCCTCATTTTAATTTTGATATAGGTGCTGAATATTTTGCTACTCTCATAGATACTCGGTGTAGAATATGGGACCAAGCAGTCATAGGACAGTTTAAAGGTCGTTTAGTAAAATCGACTGAAGAAAACAAAGGTGGTGATGCTTTCATGTCTATTAGACCCAATTTCACCATCAACCTTGATGATAAATTTATTCAAACTGCTTTTTGTCTATTATTACAAGTTAAAGGTATTGTGTTACAACCTGAGTCTGTATATGCTACCATTGGTGGTAGATGTGTGTATAGGTTACTTAACACCATTTTTCCTCCTTCCAAGTTCCGTGAGGAGTAAAGTTATCTTGAAGCAAATTCAATATTGGCAGCGATTATGTAATTGCGACATATAGATTCTTGGGTTTGACATAAGGTTTTCCCTATTAATTGAGCAATTGATAAAACAAACACGATTTAGACTCTTGAAAAATGTCGAGTTTTCTCGAGGTTTGCTTCTTTTATTATTTCGTTCTATTTTTCTTTTTACTGCTCAAACTTGCTTGATTCACAATCTTGCTTGAGGCGGGGATTTCTATCTGACCATCTTCATGCTTAAGAGATATCTTATGCTTCCAGAATTGAAGTGGTTCGTATTTTGTAAGAAATAGAAAACCTAACAGAACATCATCTTCTAATTCATTGTATTCAATGAAGTCAGTGATAAAGGTCTTACCCATGATTTCGATATGAACATCTTGTGCATATCTTCCCATTTTGATCCTTTCACCATTTATAGCATAGCTATGTGGGAGGTTTGCTTTCTCTTTCCAGAAAGATGAAGGAATAGCATTTGTTTTTGCTAATGACCTTGAGGATCCTGTATCAATGAAGGCATCTAAGGGAATCTTTTTATATCCTGGAAAACAGAAATTTATCCGGATATAGTTACCATTATTACAAGTAGTAAAGAGCAATTTTTGTCTCTGGTTCTTGAAATGAGACTATTACTATTGCTGCTTGCTTCTGATTCTTGTTCTTCTTATGTGGGTCTTTCTGAGGCTGATTTCTGATCAGTATTTGCTTTGAATAAAATATCTTTAATTTCTCCCACTGCCGCAGAAAGATTTCTGATCTCCTTTTGTTGAGTTTTTAACAATCTTTTGACATCTGTAACATCATCTAACAAAAGATCAAATTTCTGAAAGATTGTAATAATATCAGAATTTTTTGTGGAATGCTTTGAAGAAGATTTGGTTTTATGATGAGAGGAAGATGAAGCTTCTCCTCTTTGCCATGGAGGGATTTTGTATCCATGGTCAGAACTTTTACTCTCCTTCACGGAGGGTTTCTTTTGAAGTTTGAGTTGTTTCTCAACTTCATTCTTATCTGATTCTAAACTTTTAAGTTTAGATAAGTGCTGATGAACAGCCTTTCTTCTTTCTTCTCTTGTTCCTGCTAATTTGTAGGGATCCTTGGATTTTTCGATCTAGATCTGAATCTTTAAATCTGTCAGAGAATTTTTTAGTAATGAGGTTAGAAAATCCTCATCAGGGTCTGAACTTTCTGTTGAACTTGAATCAGACAGATTTCTTCTTTGCTTATGTCGGTCTTTTGACCTGAGCATAAAAAGAGATTCAGGAACAATTTCAACTAATTCATACAAGTTCTCTCTATCTTTGTCCAGTTAATATTTGGAAATTTGGCCCGGGTGGAACAATCTGCAGAATCTGGGTTCAATGCCCAAAACATCGACACTTCCCACCAGATCAATCCTTGTAGATCAAAAATTTAGGGAAGGATGATATATTCAAAATTTGGTTTTGATGAACTAAAATGGTTACTCACGGATCTCTTTTGTGATGACATATCAAACCAAGCTCTTGAAGCAAAAAAAATGTTGCAATCTATGAAGCTAAAAAATTTAGCTAAGTTTGATGCATATAATTGCATGTTTGAATCTTATATGGTTGCAGCAAACAAAATGCATGACCTCACCACCAAGCAGTATTATTTAAATTCTTTACCTTGTGGTTTAGGTGCATGGGCTCAAGATTATATCATCAGAAAAGAGAATAGACATCTAGATGATGTTAGCTTTCCTACAGTCAAAAGATTAATCAGGTATAAGCTGGAAAAACAATGCTTACTAGGAGCATTACAGTCAAATAAAGAGGAATATAATTATACTTGCAATCTCAAAGAATTTTGCAATCTTCCTCCAATAAATCAGATGAAAGATTTCCAGCAGCTTAAACAATTCAAGAAAAGGGGATGTGGCAGCAATTGCAGGTGTAAGAAATGCAAACCCAAACACTACCATGAAGGAGAATATACCTTTAAAAGAAGCAAACATGGTAGGTTCAAGAAAAGAAACTATAAGGCCATTCCTTATAGAAAAAGGAGATCTCAAAGACCTCCTCCATTCTTGTTAAAGAAAAGGACCAGTGAAGCCCCAAGAGGCATTAAATGTTTTATTTGTAAAGGTCCACATTATGCAACTAACTATCCCAAAGAAGTTAAACCACGGGGCAAAATCTGTCGCGGCTTTTGAAAAAGATAATCCCGAGGTTGGGAAGTTGAGAACAAACAGCACCATTTATAAGTCGCAGTTAAAAGAGGTGAAGTGGTATATTCCAAAACCGACACAGATGAAGCAAACCAAGATGAAAATAAATAAAGCTATTTTGCATTCAAAACTTGTTCCAGAGTTAAAACTCATTACAAAGATAATATCAGATTCTGATCATCCAGATCGCACTAAGCGCAGGAGAGAGCATAAGTCTGAAAAACTAAGACTCTTCTAAGACTTGAATTTCTAATCCAACTCGGTGTGTCTAAGAAGGCGTCTTCGAGGTCCTCTTATAGGAAGAGACTTGTTCCATCGAAGCAAAGCTTATAACCTTCTTTTTACAAAATTTGAAATCCGTCAATAGGAGAGTGACACGTAAAAAGAGAATCTTGTCCGTAACATGACCGGTAGGTAAATGTGTGAACTTGGACAAGAACCAACCGACAAACTTTTCTGTAACCATAATTAAAGGTGTGAACAGGAAAAGGTGACAACCGTGATTAAGACACATGTCACGTACATGTCGACTTTACACCCAAAAGTCACTATGGGGATCTTGCTTTTTGTGAATAGGGTTGCATCCTATTGTCACATCATAACGTGGGTGACTTCACGGCACAGACAAGCCCATGTGCTAACCATTCAAAAAGGGATTGGTTCGAGTAGCTCATCTAGAAGTTCTTCACATGCTCTTTCCCAGTCATCACTTCTAGCATTGAAAACATGATCTATCTGGACCATATAGTCATTTGAATATGCAATGTCAGATTCGGCTCTGGCAGTAATGAGTGCAGGCCTGAGAGTTACCTCCATATTCTGAATCCTGACTTCAGCTTTCCATTGTGCAGTAAGAGGATAGAATTCCAATCTGGGATACCTATATCCTGATCTTGGATAAACCATTAAATAATTGGTTAGACTGTCACAGATTGCATAATAAAGATTTGGATATAAAAGATTAAAAAATTCTTCCATATCTGGATTAAATCTGGCTCCAACTAAATTAGCATAATCTTCAAAGGTATTTTGGTCAAAACTAATTCGAGTTATGAACCCAAATTTTATGGCTTTAAGCAAATTCATTTTACTTTGTTTGGACCAGTTCATTCCAAAAAGACCTTTGATCCTGATATGTATGGCTTGACGACCACACCAAAATTTTATAGGAGCATTAAACATTCCAATCTATTTTTTGAATTCTTCTTCTTCTTCTTCATCAACCAGGGCTTCATGATGGTGATAATGGATTAAGTTCTGCATATTTCTGAACCACTTATTTAAGAAATAAGTTTCTAATAAAGTGATAACAATTTCCCGGGGAAGAGAAGGGAGCATTAGGGTATTACCAGGCCCAAAATTTACCATGTAAATAGATGCACCATCTGGCCTATAATACCCACATCCTTGAAATTCAAGATCAGTATAAATTGATCTTGCGAACTCTCTTGTTAAAGAATCTGCAAGTGGGTTATTTTCCCCTTTTATCCATTCTATGTCAAAATCAAAACTAAGGAATTCAAAATACCACCTTGCGATTCTTCCTTGAGCTATGTCCTTGTTGGGCTTCTTTTTGAGCAAGCTTCTCATAGCTTGACTATCTGTTCTGACTATGAAATGTACTAGCTTAAGAAAAATCTTAAGTTTTTCTAGACCATATTTAACTACCAGTATTTCTTTTTCATAAATGTGGTATCTGCACTGAGTGTCTGTGAATGTGCCTGATCGATAACCACATACATTCTTTTTACCATTTTCTTCTTCCTGTATCAGAACAGCTGACCAAGTATTATCAGAGGCGTCAGTATACAAGAATAATGGTAAATCTGGAAGAGGATTTTGTAGAGCAGGCAAATATTGGCATTTAGCCTTTATACGTTGGACTGCTTATGTAGCTTGTAGAGACCAACCAACTGGTTCTTCCTTTAGATGAGTCTGTATGACTCTTCTATCTTCTGCCAACCCTTTGTAGAAAGGAGAGATATAATTCAAGCACCTAAAAATCTCTGAATTTGTTTCTTGTTCTGGAGAAAATCTGGGAATTCTTGAATTTTTACCAAAATGTGGGGTTGGAGCAATACCTTACCATCCCGTAAGCTTAAACCAAGAAAGTCGATATGGCTTTGGCCAATGACCAACTTTTTTGCTGTGAAGCATATACCATGCTTTCTTATTGCTGCATACAATTGTTGAGATCTTTGGAGGGGTGTCCGGTAATTGAATCACGAAAATATAAGAATATCATCAATATAAAGCACAAAATTTTGCAAATGTCTTAATGCGATCCATTCTTCTCGAAAGGCGGGTTGGGCGGTACGCTGAGCCAAAGGCATGACATTCCGATGAAGGTGGGGAGGCGAGAATGCTGTTTTGAACTGTGTCAATTCTTTTATTGATCATGAGAATAGATTTCTGAAATCAAATTTAAGGCACTTTTGTTTGCAGCTCTTCGGTTGGTGGTGCAGAGGATGGGGTGTGAATTAAAAGGAAGAATGATATCATTAAAATTCTACGTAATTGTACCACGGTCTACTTTTTTCCTCTTACTGTTATTGTAACTTTATTCACCAAAAAATCTTTGGACAAAATGGACTTTCTTTGGGGCAGAATGAAATGTCCATCATTAAGTTCTTTGTTAATTTTAATGTTTCTTTTACTTATGTGGGACTCATAGGTCATCATGGTTCCTTGCAGGTTGTGACGCTTTGTTCGGCTTGATCTTGTATTTCACAATCTTCTTGATCTTGGGACCCGGGAAATTGTAGGGGTTCCATGTATGATCTTTTCAAACTTTTTGTTTTATTGAAAATGGGAGTTTTCGGTACTTTTAATGACCTGGATTACGTTTTCTCTTGGATTTAAACGGTTTACCATTTTGAGTCACGAGGATTCTAACTCCGACCATCTTACGTTAACCCAAGAGATATCTTATGCTTCCAGAATTGAAGTGGTTCGTATTTTGTAAGAAATAGAAAACCTAACAGAACATCATCTTCTAATTCATTGTATTCAATGAAGTCAGTGATAAAGGTCTTACCCATGATTTCGATATGAACATCTTGTGCATATCTTCCCATTTTGATCCTTTCACCATTTATAGCATAGCTATGTGGGAGGTTTGCTTTCTCTTTCCAGAAAGATGAAGGAATAGCATTTGTTTTTGCTAATGACCTTGAGGATCCTGTATCAATGAAGGCATCTAAGGGAATCTTTTTATATCCTGGAAAACAGAAATTTATCCGGATATAGTTACCATTATTACAAGTAGTAAAGAGCAATTTTTGTCTCTGGTTCTTGAAATGAGACTATTACTATTGCTGCTTGCTTCTGATTCTTGTTCTTCTTATGTGGGTCTTTCTGAGGCTGATTTCTGATCAGTATTTGCTTTGAATAAAATATCTTTAATTTCTCCCACTGCCGCAGAAAGATTTCTGATCTCCTTTTGTTGAGTTTTTAACAATCTTTTGACATCTGTAACATCATCTAACAAAAGATCAAATTTCTGAAAGATTGTAATAATATCAGAATTTTTTGTGGAATGCTTTGAAGAAGATTTGGTTTTATGATGAGAGGAAGATGAAGCTTCTCCTCTTTGCCATGGAGGGATTTTGTATCCATGGTCAGAACTTTTACTCTCCTTCACGGAGGGTTTCTTTTGAAGTTTGAGTTGTTTCTCAACTTCATTCTTATCTGATTCTAAACTTTTAAGTTTAGATAAGTGCTGATGAACAGCCTTTCTTCTTTCTTCTCTTGTTCCTGCTAATTTGTAGGGATCCTTGGATTTTTCGATCTAGATCTGAATCTTTAAATCTGTCAGAGAATTTAGTAATGAAGTTTGAAGTATAAAAATGCAGGTCTGAACTTTCTGTTGGAGCTAATCATTACTGTTTAGGTTTTTATGTATCAACATCTCAGATCAGACATGAAGGTGTATTTGAGTGCTTTTAGATTCAACCATGTAGGCTTTTTTGTATCAATGTCTTGGATCAATCCGAGATGTTGATACAAAAAAGCCTATTCAGTTGAATCCAAAAGAACTCAAATGCACCTCCAAAATTCAATGGATTGGGTAAAATGCTTTTTATTTCTCATTTCAACATATCTAGTCAATTATGGGCAGACAACTAGCTTTGAGTGAACAAATCAGATATGTTAGCATTATTGATGAATTTGTGAATGAGCATGAGTTTACAACTGCTGAGAGGGAGAGGTGGGAGAGAGAGAAAAAAAAGTTATGAACCAATCTCAAGAAGAGATAGTTATGAACATAGAGAGGGAAAGGTGGGAGAGAGAAAAAAATGTCTAGTGCATCAGTGGCCATTCCCAAGATGTGACCACAGGCATTGGGTCCAATGGCTCCTCTCTTACATGTTAGTTTTCTTTCATTTATGTCTTTCATAGTATTGATATCATAATCCATGAATTTTGGACTTCTTACTCTGTTTTTAAAATTCCCGATACAAAACCAATGGAATCTTCTTAACGTGAATTTATGTCATTCAATTACATTTTGATATTTAGTATATGTATTGGAATAAAGGTGTTTGTATTTGGACATTTTAGAAGTTAAACTCTTGAAGAATGGCCAAGAAAACATTTTTTGTAATATTTCCTATATGTAATTTTTTTTAATTTTTCTAAGTCTCTTACAAGTGCCATGCTTGGTCCAAGCCAGAGTCAACATGCTGAGTCACAGTGATGCTGCTATGACTCCAATGCATTCTTACGTCATATACTTTAAAATATCATCCATTAATCTTCATTGTTTACTGATTTTTCAGTTATTAATTTTTTCACACTAAAGGTATCCAACTTAAAGCATTCAGAATTTTGATTTCCCAAATCACTTATATAGTCTAGCTGCCAAGTTTGATCTGCATCCGATGGGTAGTCTTTATTTTTTTTATTTCAATTAACAGTTCAGATAAGTTAGAGGTCTGCTCGGATCGAAACAATCTGTAAAAGTTGATCCAAGAGCGCAAAAGGCGCGTCCAGCTTCAGGAGGCCGAGAAGCATGGTTCCAAACTCCAATGTCAAATAAAACATATCTAGAGCAATTCAAATTTGACAGCTCAATTGATAATTTTCCTATAAATGTCCCCCCTTTCTTCCTGGAGAGAGACCATAAACGTCATTACTTAAATTCCTCGACTTCTTCAATCCATCCATCGAGTGCCTAAAGTTTATAACTTCATTTGTTTATAACAACTCTTTCAGAAGTTTAAAAGAAGTGTAGCCCTACAACCTTGATCACTGAATTGACAATTTTCCTATATTTAATCAGCATTTTAATATAAGGTCCTTGAAACCCTAACCGTAAGATAATCCTCTGGACGTGGATTGGTTGGAACAATTGCTGACGAAGATGCTTTCACGGGCGCTTCCTCAACTGCAGCACCCGCAGCTTCTCCCTTAACATTGCCGCCGCTCTCGCCTGAAGAACCTCCCTCCGACGACCCCCCGGCGTCCGAACCGTCGCCAGCTTTTCCTGAATCCGAGCAAAAACAGCGCCACCGATATGCCGAATAAACCGCATCGTTATTCTGCTCGCGCAAAGAATCCCAAAACCGCAGCAACGGTAACCTGCCGCCCCGCGAAAGAATACTGCTAGGAAGGCATGGATTCGAAATTCCAAATGCGAGTCTTCTTATCAGACTCTGTGAAGAAGAAGTCGAAGGCGATATCACTTTAAGCATTAGATTGGATGCTAAATGAGGGAAAACCCTAATGTGGCTGAAAATACGTATATGTTTCTATCAAACTTTGTGAGCTTAAAATTTGGCAGAACTCGGGCTTCTCAGGGCCAAAATTAATGGGTTTTGACCAAAATTTGCAGGTCTCGGTATAGAAAAATTGTTCATTATAGTTTGTCGAGGGCACTTGCCTCTCAATTTAGCTGGGAAAATATTAATTTTATAGTTTTCTGATTCTTCAATGGCCCTGTTAGCTTGTGCCCTAAGTTTTTCCTGTATTGTTTGCAAAACCCTCGAAAAACCCTCGATGAAGTATATTTACTACGCTTATATTAATCGTATACGTACTCGTTGGTGGCGAATACGAATGGTGTACGT